>LPNX010307815.1:334826-366118 GCA_001517045.1 Pseudotsuga menziesii | reverse complement strand
CCCCCCCCCCCCCCCCCCCAATTTATATGTATAAAAAATGGGCCAATCTTCCCAATAAACAGGAAAAATTGAAGGCAATTTTATCAATAATATAATATGTATATAAATTGATTGACGAATATTTCATTTTTTATATGATGTTGTAAAAATATTGGTGAATATTTCACTAAATTATAAGATATTGTAAAATAATGGTGAATATTTCACTAAATTATAAGGTATTGTGAAATATTGGTGAGTATTTCACTGAATTATAAAATATTGTAAAACCTTGGTAAATATTTTACTGAATTATAAAATTTTGTAAAAAAATGGTGAATCTTTCATTGATTTATAAAACACATTGAATGACACTCTGCTTCTTAAATCCGAGTACAAGGATTCTTCAAATGTCAAGTTCATTTTCTATATTTCAAGTCTTTGTCTCAATACCTAATGGAAGTGGCCTTAATGATACCCTCATATCCAAGAAAAGCTGAGTGGATCTTGTAGACATGTATTCTAAATGTGGGTGTATGGAGGATGGACGTAAAGTGTTTGACCAGTGCTAGAGAGAAATACGGTCTCATGGAATGCAATGGTGTTAGGATATGCTCAACATGGACATGGTAGCCAGGAACATTATTAGAGGGGCTCCTGGGGTTAATATTTCCATTCATAGTCATTCATAGAACAATACTGGTGTAATAAATACAAAACATAATGTTCATCTCTTTCAACTTTAACACTCCAATGGTCATTGTGTTAAAGTTGGTCCTTGATATGATTTAACAATTGCAATGTACAAAACATAAACAATATAAATAGTACAATAAACTAATAAATAATAACACTTCTACTTTAGATCTCATTTGGATCAGGTTTAAAATCATACATTTTTGGAATAAACTCTTGTCATTGTAAGGACAAGTTACCAAAATACATACCTTGACAGAGAGAGGGTTAGAGTGCAGTTTGATTAGGTCAAACGCATACAGTAATAACAATATATCTCAGTGACCAAGAGTGAATACCCTGGGAGAAGTTATACCTAGTCCCAAACACAGTTAGGAACCCTCTAGCAGACTTAACACAGTCATAGACCATCCCTAAAGGCTATAAATAGACACATCCCAACTAGTAATCTAGCCACCATATTTCCAAGGTTAGCCCTAGAGGGATTATATAGTCAACGTCGTGGTTGAAAGGATTATTACATCCCATGTCCTAGACCTAGAGGAATGAAAAATAGTCATGTCCTGCAAAGAGGACATCAAACATAGTCACAGTCAGGTAGGAAGGGTAGATCACAGCCACGATCAACTAGGAGGAGGCCAACACAGTCACTCCTAGCCAATAGGGGCTCCCAAAATAGTCACAAACTACTAGAGAAGGTAAAATATAGTCATGACCATTTAGGAGGAGGCCAATAACAGTCATGTCCTACTAAATGGAGGTCAAACACAGTCACCAATAGTCACAACCTGCATAGGAGGGTTCCAAATAGTCAAATGTTGTCGAGGAGGGGTAAGCACAGTCATGGTTCATCCCTAGATGGAACAAAAAATAGTCATGACCTACTAGAGAGGTCATGCCCATCCTTTAAGGGATCAAACAATCCATGGTGCATATAAGGAAGACCATACACATACACAAACTGGTACAAGAGAGAAATGGCACAGTTACCAACAATCATGGCCTATATAAGAGGGATCAAAATAGTCATCAATAATCATAGAGCAACACTAGAGGCTGGAAACAGACACATCCCAACTAAGAAGAGACACCACATTCCCAAGTTCAGCCCTAGAGGGCTTATACAGTCCACGGCCTAGCTGAAAGGACTGCTATAGTCCATGGCCCAACCTTAGAGGGATGCAAAATAGTCACAAACTTCTAAGAGGACGTCAAACATAGTCACAACTAGCTAGGAATGGTATATTAGAGTCATGGTCATATAGGAGGAGGCAAACATAGTCACTCCCGGTCCATAAGGGATCCAAAAAGAGTCACGACCTCCTAGATAAATTCAAATACGGTCACGACCATCTAGGAGGAGGAAAAGGACAGTCACATATAGCTAGAGGGAGGTCAAAATCTATCACCAATAGTCACAACCTACATAAGAGGGATCCAAACAGTCATAGGTCGTGCAAGAGGGGTCAACACAAACATGGTAAATTAATACAATTAGACATTATGCCTGACCTTGGCCTCCACTGGCCAATAGTGGCCATTGAAGCTAATACAATTATGTATTGTAATTATTCCATTTGATTATTGCATTAGATGAATGTTGGTCTCATGCCAATAGGTATCCTACAATCAATGCATTGGAACTTGGTGCATAGACCATTTTTCTCATCGCTTATCTATGTAGAGATCATTTATTTTTCTGAATAACTATAAGTATTTACAAATAAAATAAACAATCAGTATAAATAATCAAAATAGTAAAGACAAATAATTCACGCAACTAAAAGGTAAAAAAACATCTTTTCTCAAACCCTGATTCAAATTCTATGCAATATAACGTCTTGAAAATTCATAATGTACCTAAAATTCATTAAAAAAAATCACATGTTAATAAACGGCTAGATCTTAAGGACATCTTTATTTCTAATGCAGAATAAAAACTTGCGTGGAGAACTAAACGTAAGTTTTGTCTGTTGCTTTCCTTATGTGTTTTTCCTGGGTGATGATGATATCTACATATTGTTGTTCGATACTTTGATGTGCTTATAATATTACTTTTCCTGTCTATCTTATTTACTAACATTGTTTATACTTACTTTGTTTATGTCTTACTTTCATTTTGCGGGTATTTAATTTGTTTATTGTTCATTAAGAAGAGTCTGGTTTACCTCTGTATGTCAAGGGGTGGAGTGGAGGGGTGTTGTCCCTTAAGGGTCCACTCGGAAAGGTAAGGTTCCTATGCTACGAGGTTTACTTAGTTCATCATGAACTAATGCATGTTTTTATATTCTTCTGCAAGTGATTTCACTGGTGAACTTAGTCTTGTGAACGTAGAAAAAACAATGTCCTAACATATACAATAATTGCCACCTAGAAGGTTAAAAGAGGACAAAGGGTCCTAATCATAGCCTAACCTTATAACTATGGTAAAAAGGGTCCTAATCCTAGCCCCATGAATGGAAATGGGTATGTACCCATATGTTACACTTGCTGTGTTTTATCAGAGGGTTTTGAAAAAATTTCCTCGGGAATCTATGGTTTAAGCTATTAGTTGTTTGGTTGGATGTTGGGGTTTATCTAAAACGTTTTGGGAATTATGTAAATGTGATTGTGTAAATCCTTTGCATGCCTTTGTAACTTGTAAATTTGATATGTTGACAGGTTTAAAACAGACTTGGCTTTGTTTGTTTGGTTGACCATTTACCATGAAATGGATTTTTGTTTTTAAATGATTCTTAATGGGATTCTCGTTTGTGTTTGTAATGTGGCTCCATAGTTTATAATGTGTTTCTTAAAATAACTAGTGCCATTGCTCTGCAATGGCACATATGCTGCAATGACTTGATAATTGATATGAATGGTGCAAAATGTGGTATTAGTGGATGCGTTTGGTTGAGAGAATGTAGCTCTGTTTGATTACCGTTTGGTCATCTTTCTACCGATAATCATAAGCACATGGCCCAGGATTTGTGTTTGCAACGCAAACTGTGTAGATGTAGTTTAAATTTTATGGGAAAATTTGTGTATGTGTATGTAATTTTGTTGGGAATGAGTGTAGCTCTATTGCATAGTTTATATGTGGCGTTTTATTAAATTGTGGGAAACCTAGAAGGGATAAACCCTGTATCCTATAATGTGCCGAGCATTCTTACTTGGTTATTTACAGGATTCGATCCTGGGTTTGTAGATACTTTGACTGTGTTTGAAAGTTATAATCCCATGTTTGGTTAATACGCTTGTATGTGGTGATTATCATGGCTTAAATATTGGAAATACACCAACACGATGTGTTTGGGGATGGAATATGTTTAGTTTGGATGTTTATTTGTTTTTACTTAATTTGTTAGACATGTTTCGTGGTTTATACTTTATTTGGAAAATAAAATGGTCGGCATCCAATCCTTACAGAATTCAATTGTTGGGCAATGTTAAATAATCTATATGAGGTTTGGTATTTAATGGTAATAGATTTATAAGAAATTTATGTTTTGGAATGATGCGTTTACTGGAAATATGCAATTTTCGAGCATTGTGATTTATTTCTAAGGTTTTGAGTTTGGTAAATTAAGAGATTCGATCTCTGGTATCATTGTTTTATAGTTGATGTAGTTAATAATTATTTTAACGTTGAGCTCAGTTTTAATTTTTAATAAGGTCGTAGACATGTGCAAGTTCTTTAGGAAAATATATTTAGGGTTTAGTTTTAATAAAATGTTGGGCAGAGATCTGGTGATTAGTTTATATAAAAACTAGGGTTTTTATTCTAATTTAAACTATTGACATTAATATTTCTAAAATTGTTTAAATATAAAGCTAAGAGAATTTCCACTTAAAAACCTACCTAATATTTAAGGGCTCAGGTTCAAGTTTAAACAAATAAAATAACCTGCAATATAAAAATTAACCCTATAATTTATCTAAAACATTGAGAGTGAGTTTTCTAATTTAAACAAATAGGATTAAGTTGAATCATGTCTTCAAATTTACAAACCTTCAATAAAGAGCAGAAATACTATAAGCAAAAATATGTAAATATGATTAATAAAACTCGAGAAGGTAAAGACTCATACCTGCAACTTTCAACTTATTAATGGCTAGGAACCCTGCACACTTAAGCACACAGAATTAATAAAAACTAAGATATGGGATCATGCACAATCATGGAGTCCTTTAAAGACACTTTAGATGCCACATAATACTGGGAAAACATGGAAACTCTAACTTTAGGTGACAATTAGGGGTACTTCCCTAACTTATTTGAAGCTGAAGTAAAAAGACAAAAGATAAGGAATTGAATCATATTTCATAATATATAACATTTATGCAGAAAAATTGTGTGTAAATGATTATAAAATTAGTTTCCATGAAATTGGGTTTTCAAATTTTCAGCACATCATAACATATATGCTTGTGCAGGTGCAACAATATATGAGGTAAATGATGTCAATTTGTGATAAAATATTGCAGACATATAAAGGACATATGGGCCCAATGCAACACTATTTATTCATAAATTTTCATGAATTATTTTTATTATTATTAATTATTGAATTCAGAAAAGATTGAAATGAAAAAGTTATGTGCGACTGCAACATTTTGGGGGAAAAAATTAATGGAATCCTTGATTTCTATATATAAGATCATAGATATTTCTCTCTTCTAGTGCACCATATATTTTTCTTGGAAAATAGTGAAGGAAATCAAAAGTTATATAAAAAACAATCGATGTATCTATTTTTTAAAACTGACGTGTGTCATTTAGAAAAATAATAATAAATAAATAAAAATACTTTTGAAGGAAAAAATTGCATATTTAGAATCGTAATATCATACTCTACAATATTCTAAATTTTCATAAAAAAATATTGTGTTTGTCATAGCAAAACATGCCATCGAAACTGAGCATATTGATAGAGTTCTAAAAGACATGCAATAGCCTTGGTTTATTTGTCCTAGCCAATAGGTTCGGTAGCCCAAAGCTATTTCCGAACATCATGCCAAACCTTTTTCCCGTCAAGTTTTTTAATTTTAAAAGCATGCATATGCGTTTTATAGTTATACATATGTTGTTTTGAAGCATTATTTTTGTCCGTGGACACATAAAAGAATATTTGATGGCCTAAGGCCAAGGTGTCATCTCTCGACTATGTTGAGGATCCATGATGTATACATTGTGCTCGAGGACTCTTAATCATACTAATATTCCCACTTGGAGGAAAAATATCTTCTTAAGACAACCTTTTTTTGTTCACGACGTCATTCTTGGGTCAAGATTCGTATAACATTAATCTATGGCCTACGGTACATGATTTCTCCCACAATTATGTCTGGGACATTGATATCCATATGTATTGCTCAAAACATCCTATTATTTCCAAATACCTCACATGGAGGCTATGGATATGCTCATGAGGTCATGTATGGTGGATCTAATTTCATTATTAAAACAATATTTGTAAGAATTTTTCTCTATTGTACAAGACCTAGGTTTCCTACCTTAACAATGTCCGAGACCCATGGATTCATATCTACTATCAAAAACCATCTAACGGCATCCATGTCACCACTTGAAGGAAAGGGTAACTTCAAGAGGACATGGCTATCCATTTGAGGTGTTATTTATGGTCATGGATTCCTAGAAGCTTTTTTTAGACTCCAATCCCAATGTTTACTCCCCCAACAATGCCGAAGGCCACACGACCCATACCTAGTGATTGTAAGTCATGTGAGGTGATTCGAGGTATCATTTTAGGCCTTGGATGGATATAATATTCCTTTATGGACTAAGGCTTGGGTTTACTTCATCAACCATGTGTAAGGCCTTGAGAACCATGTCTACTATTTAAAACCTCTCGATGGAATGATTATCCCTAGTTTTTTGGTAGGGATGCCATCAATAGGTCCTTTGTGGTAGTTTGAAGTGTCCTTAATGACCTTCAATGACTAAGGGATTCATTTAGGGACCAAGGCTTGGGTTTCCTCCCATTTCCATGCATATCCCTAATATAAGGCCAAAGACCCCCTAAAGAGGTCATGTGTGGTGGATTGATACATTATTATTTCCTTTGGATCCCTAGAATCTTTTGTTAGTGTCTACGATCTGGGTTTCCCAATCACTTAACTATGTCAAGGGTCTCTAAACCCATACTTAGTGATTAAAACAACCTAATGGTGTCAATGCTCACACACAGCTAAGAATGGCCTCAATATGTAACATATGGTGGTTTAAGGTGTCATTGGTGGTCCTCTGTGCCTAAGAGCTTCATTTTGGGCCTAAAAGTATAGGTTTCATCCCTTCACAATGGCTAAGGCCCTAGGGCACTCCCTCCAACTTATATTTATTCCCCTCCCACCAATCCCTTCCCTTTATATTTGTCCTCCCTCCAGTCCCCCCTCATATCTCTCCCCTACCCATCCCTCCCTTCCCCTTATATTTCTCCTCCCTTCATCCCCCCCATATATGTCCCCTACCCATCCTTCCCTCCCATGATTCCCTCTACACCTTCCTCTCCCTCCTTTGACTCCCCCCCCATCACTTAACCAATGTAATTTTGGGCCATGAGCCACCCCATAGACCGACTGGATAGAATATTGGGAGTCTAAATGTAATTATAATGGGATAAGGGTTCCATTATAGGGTTTTGAATGGGAGGGATGGGTCTCTGGACATTGACTATAGTCATGGAAGAGAAGACAATAAGTTCCTAAATCAACACACATGCCTTATAGATGGAATATTTGGCCTTTAGTGGTATATGGGTGTCATTATGAGGTTTTATGCACTAAGGATGGGTCTTAGGGTCTTAACCATGGTAATGGGACAATAGTGTAACATAAACAACTCTTAAACCACTACACATGGCCTTTAAACGGGATATTTAGCCTTAATATGGGATATATGTGCCATGAGACTATTTTATGCATTGAAGATTCTTTAGGATGCATTGACCATGTTCATATCGGAACCATTATGAATATTTCTAGACAAGAGATAGTTTTGAACACACTACCATGGTCGAAGGATAGGTCTGGAGGTCTTAACCATGGGTATGGGTTCCATTATAAGGTTATCAAATGTAAATATTTGATATGCACTAAATCGCATATGCGATATATCGCATATACAATTCAGCAATCATGTAATGGAAACTGACCATTAAGTAAAAAGTAGTGTATTCATATTGCATATGCAATATAACACATGCGATAAAACCGACATGTGTTATATTGCATATGCGATATGTGTTTTATAAAAATTATTGGGTTGCGGCCCGTGCGCAAGGATTACTATAGAAAAATACATAATTCTTCTGAACCCACTCATAGAGAATTGTTCATCCTGTAATTTAATCATTTATTAAACAAATCAATAGGATTTGTACAAGTTTGGGTGGATTTCAATGGGTAATGTACATAATAGAGGTCGAAACTCAGCGAGGAAGGTGCTTACACTGGAAGAAGCTGAAAATGAAAAGGAAAAGAAGAGGGAAGATTCAAGAAATCATTAGCATTCATTGGATGAGCAATTACTTCCCATTCTTGCTCAACAGATACCTAACTTAGAGGCTGAGGAAGATAATGCAACATGAAAGCAAGCTGGCTATACGGGAGATGATATTCTTGATCCATTATTAAGCGGGCAATCTTGTGAAGAGTTCAATAATTATGTTCCTTGCAATGCAAATGTGACTCCGAAACAACCATGCCAGGTGGTTCAATCTCCTAATTAAATTTGTCATCATGTAGTGGATGTAAACATCACTCCAGCATTTCAAACGACAAGAAATCTTGCATCAAAACAAAAGAGAACTCCTAAATGAATACAAGTGGACGAGAGCGAATTCGCTTCCATGGAAGGCAAGGTGGCTAAACGCACTATACTTTGTCCTTGTTCTCAAATAATGAAAGAATATTTTGATAACAAATATGAAGCTGGTAAATGCCAATTGTTTTTAGCTTTGTTTAAATCTAGAAATATGGCAAGTGTTAGAAAAAAGTTAGGAATAAGAACATTGAAGAATATCAAATCAAGCAATCACATTGTTAAATATCTTTTTGCTGCATTCACATCGATAGGTAAAAAATCTCGTTCACAAGACTGTAATGTGGCTCACTACGTATTGGCTGAATCAATTGTATGTAGATCCATAAGACAATGTTGTTTACTTAAATCCACATCACAAATTGTGCATTTACATATAAAGACACTTAAAAAATATCCAGTAAGAAGAGACAACCTTGATGTAGTTGTAAAGGGGTGGAGTGGCAGGACTTATATCCCTTATAGGGCCACTTGGATAAGTAACTGGTTTTACTTAATGTTACAGGGTTTACTTAGTTCATATTGAACTAATGCAACTCTTCTTTATTTCATGCAGGTTCATTAGGTGATGGAGACTTGCTACGATAGTTAAACAATGACATGATACCTATGCTAAACTAATTCACTGCTTTAGACGACAAAAGGACCATGATCCTATCTTAGCGATTCTCATTATTGATGTCACCATTATCATTTACGCATGGCTAGGTCTATTTAAACCTATGTCTAACTGGTTATCATTATTATCATTATTATGGCTCTAAGACCTTAAATAAGCTTCAAACCTATGCTTAACATTTATAGGGTTTAATTGTTATGTGAAAGGCTTAAGATATCAGACCTTAACCATATGTTGTTTTAAGTTTATATAACATATGTTAATGTATGTTTTAAGCCATTCATGGCATATTGCATATGCCATGAATATTGGATTTATCCTAAGCAAACTATGCATAATATGGGTTTTTAATAATAAACGTTTCCAATATCAAATTGTGTTTTGGTGTTTAAGAACTATAGGCATGGGGATAAAAATCGACATTGGTGGTGGACAAGGTGGTGGAGTAAATGCTCCTTGGGATGTGAGGAACTCAAGCCCTAAGATTGGTCTATCATGGATGAATGAGTCATTTGACATTTCGATGGTTGAGCTCTGTTCGACTCTTTGGTTTGTATTATTGCATGAGTTCTAGCTTGGATCTGTACTTAGGAAGTTATGCTCTCCATTTTGTTTTTGCGGCATTGTTTACTTGTTTTTTCGGTTAGGGGTTTCGACTATGTACAGGTATGTTGTATTTTGAAAGACATCCAAAGTTGCATATGAAGCTTGGGGTTTAAGTGCTTAAGGTTTGGTGCCTTCGAGCCATGATTGTCATGACTCTTCTCTGTAATATTTTTGGGTTGGTAGCTTAAACTTGAGACCTTTCTTGTTAATGAAGACTCTGTGTTTTAGTTTTAATGATGGGTTTTGAATGGTGGCAGCACCATTTCTTGTAATGGTGCATTGGTTTGGAATCACGACTATGTAGTTGTTATATATAAATTATAGTGGTTATAAAAGAATTCATTCACTGTTGTGTATCAATCGTGGATATGGTTCCTAGCTTGGCAAGGTTTTGACTCTGTGTAAATTGATTTCTGTAATTTCATTTTGGGTATTTAATAGAGTTGATTGGGCTTTAGAGTAATGTCATTGCTGTCAATGGCACTCTTTCCATTTATCTTAGCGACTATGTAAGATATTAGTGAAATGTTTTTAAATGGTGATTTAGGATTCTGTTTACTTGTCTGTGCATAAATCTTGGGGATGGCCGTGAACTATGGTGTTAACCTTAAGAAATGGATTTGATTGGTATGCTAGCGTAAACAGTGGTTTATGTTAATGGATTTCCTTTGTTTCTCTGCCACCAACCTCAAATATGGTTAAAACGTATAAATTGGGGTTTATATACTCTGTGTAAATTTTGAATACAATTTACAGGATGTATATTTTGTTGGTATTTAATGAGTGGAAATGTTGATAGGGAAATGGTTTCGTTTTAATCCTTCTTACATTTTAAATGTTGTTAGCGTAGACTGTGTGGAATAATTGTAGGCTATTACAGTGTTGATAAACTGTTGTGAATCGAACCCTACAGGATTCAATGCTGGTCATGGTTGGAATCTAACCCTTGTTCTTAAACCGTGAGCTCCCGGGATTCAATCTTGGGCTACGTGGGTTATGAATGGTGTCTGTGTGTATTTTTTGTTTTGGCATGAATGCTAACAAGATTCGATCCTGTAACCTCTTTATTTATATGATATGTGTTAATGTGTGTTGTTTTAGGTTAGGTTTGATTATTTATGATATCAGTATATAGTATAGTTATGAAATAGGATGAAATCGAGCCTACAGACCTTAGAGGTCTCGATAGCTTGGCATTCGATGTTGTTTGTTTATAAAATGGAAATGATTTGTTTATAGTTTTGTTTTATGATATTTTATTTAAAGTGTTTAGCAATTTATATTTAAGTTATAATCTTCTGCATAGAAATTAGGCTATGATTATAGATAATAGTTGGTTTATTATAAATAATATAGGCCGCCTCGCAATATGAAATCTGCTAGCAGAGATGAGATATAGGATTTGTTTTTAAATAAATATAGGTTTGGAACTTAAGAATAATAGAAAGAAAATAAATTGTAGAAATGAATAGAAACCATACCCTCCTATCTAAAACACTAAAGGTGCTTTGTTCATCATGAATAAAATGTATTAGAATAGCCTGGTTAAAATAAAAAGATAACCTATCCTTTGATAAAAGGAATACATTTGCTAATAAACAATGAGTTTAACCTGTAAGTGAAGAGAGAAGTAATGCAAAAAATATAACTTAGCTTATAGAAGAAAAATAATAAATATCCAGTCATAATCATTTAGAATTCAATATACTCTTTAATAATAAAACCTGTGTAGTTTGCAAGGGAAAAATCAAGGACCTCATACCTGCACAATGAAGTTGTTTTAATCACTGAAAATCTTGCACACTCAAATACCCAGTATGAACAAATTCATAGAAAGACATGACCTTTGTTTAGATAATCGAATAACTTGGGAACTACCACGTTCCACCCAACCTACCCAAATCCGTTCCTAGTTTCAATCCAGATCCCCCTGAGCTGATTCCAACATGCAAGTATCTTAGAGCTCCTAAGGTAAGGCTTCCCTATATGGGATATAAGGTTATGTATCAATTATTATTTTTCCTCTTAGGATAAATGTTCTCCAAGAACTCTCTTGAGAATAATCAGGTATAATTATGGAATAACAAAAAGGTCCCCAAGCCTCTCTTTGGCTTGGGTTTTTAACGGCAGAAATTTTAGTCAAAGGGCCAGTTAAATCAAGAATCATTTGATTTCTTGAAATAACCCTTTTTATTTAATTTAGGTAATTTTAATATTTAACTTAGGAACTTTTGACCAGTTCCTATTTTGACTCTTGTAGGTATTTTAATATTTAATTATCATTAGTAATAATAATAACATATGGATCATTTCTCTATTACTTATAGCTATTAGTATTTTTACTATGCTTAATCTTTATACATATCATATATAAATTATATACTTATTTATATATATATGATTTGTTAACATTTTATCCTTAGGTATCATATAGCATGATCCCTACACACATGGCACTTTTCTTTTAGCTTAGTCACTTTCTTTAATATGTCCTTTAGGTAGGGCTTAGGTCAACTAGGTTAGGCAACTCTAAACCTCCTTGCATGTTGGATTTCCTTGTATACCACGGTAGTTCTTCAGTACTTGATGAGATACACAAATTTGAAATTTCATTTGATCACTTAAAAATAAGTAAGATGAGATCAATGTTTTATCTGATTTGTTTTCACATGACATAATTAATTCCTTTCAGTAACTCCTAGAGCTTATCCAGTGCCCATACTCAATGCTAAAAACAAGGAGTTACAAACTTAGTGCAATTCCAAAGCTTGTCACTCAACATTAATGGTAGAATGTACTTGAAGGATACACTTAGGGATACAATGGACAATGATCTGATGTTCCAGAGCTTAGGCTCAACATCAACTTGGAAGGCTCTAGGGATTATGCCCAACACTTCCAATTTTATCTTTTCATGTGATTTAGAGCTTCATGCTCAACACAAATGTTTCATAATTCCTATGTTTTAGAGCTTCTCACTCAACACAAATATAAATACTCATGTACTCCATATCTTCTTGCTCAACACAAAACATCAATTACCCATGTGCTCCAGAGCTCCTCGCTCAACACAAAATATCTCATCAATTATGTGCTTCATGGTCCATGCCAAATACATGAAATCATATATATATAACATATGCAATTGGCTTACACCCAATCTATAAAATAATCATCATGTTCATATGCAGTGGGGT
Organism: Pseudotsuga menziesii; assembly: GCA_001517045.1. Lineage (NCBI taxonomy): Eukaryota > Viridiplantae > Streptophyta > Pinopsida > Pinales > Pinaceae > Pseudotsuga > Pseudotsuga menziesii. The sequence continues at coordinate 353,199 of LPNX010307815.1, read as the reverse complement.
CTTAGATCCAATATACCAATTAAAACATCAAAGTAACATCATAAGTAATGGGGCTTATTCCCATAAGTGTTAGGTCAAAAATTCGGGACATTTTAAGAAGTTATCATATTTTGGTAACCAGGGTGTCCTACATAAGGGGTTTTTTGCATTTCATTCAAAAATAATAGCTTTAAATCTACAACATTAGGAATGTATATTCTTCCTTTAAACCAAATTAATTCTTTATGGTCTATATTGAATTTTGTCCCATTCAATTTTACCTCTTTTGTCAGCAATTCATTCAGTAGATTTCTATATTCAGCATCATGGATGCTAGCTATTTTTATTCTACTCAACAAATCACCTTTTGGTTGACTCATTGTGATCTCATATGCTTTGTGAGTTATTCAGCTGAGTGCATCACCCACTTCATTTTCGTTACCTTTGATACGCCTCACTTCAAATTCAAATTTGCTTAAGAAGTCCATCCATCGTGCTTATATGGAATTGAGTCCAGAATGAGTAAATAGATGCTCTACGCAGGTGTTATCTGTCAATAAAATGAAATTTTTCCCTAATAGGTAGTGAAGCCACATTTTTAAGGCATGTACTATTGTTGTCAATTCTAGATCATGCACTACATAATTTCGTTCATGATCCTTCAATTTGTGAGATTCGTAACATACAACATGCCCTTCTTGAGATAGTACTCCCCCCAATCCCTCCTTCCTAGAATCAGTACATACTGTGTAGTATTTATAGGGGTGAGCCACCTTCAGGATAGGGGACATGGTTAACAGTCTTTTTAAATTTTCAAAGATCTCCTAACACTTTACAGACCATACAAACTTTACCCCTTTCCTTGTAAGGAAGTAATAGGATAGGATATCTTTGAGAACCTGTTGTAATCTCACAGATCGCATAGGGCAACCAATAATACACATAGAATCATATAATCATAACAGATGCAAGAGATAGAATGGTAAGATAGAATAATAGTTGTATTAATATGTCACATGAGGCTCCATACATACATAAAACTGAACCAAGCTCTCATTTGGCTCAACAGCCTAATATATATGATTACAAACAGTTACAAGTAAGTACCTGTCGGTTTGGTCAACCGACACGACTTACATGGTCGACCTAATTTCCAATTAGTCAGCTCACCGACTAGCTCCTCCAACATCTCCCCCAGGAACAAAATTTTTCTTCGTCCCAAAGAAACAAAGGAGGCACTCAATGTTGCGTTGTCTGAGGTAGTTACTTCTTCTTTGGTTTGGCTTCATGGACTGTGTAGTCAGATGGTTGGTCGTTTCTGCAAACATTATTCCACAATGGCTTCTGTCGTAATGGCCAGTTGGTGCTGAAACTATGTCCAATTCTATAGCACTTTTTTGATATCGATAGTCAAGGTTGTGATGCCTGACAGAGTTGACATTTTCTCTTGGAGGTAAATATCGATGATGCTTTACATGTTGGGCCCCATAAATTGAGTATTTTCTTATGTTGTAATAGTCTCTTCATTTATGGGCAAATTGTGTCCAATTTGTCGGGACTTGGTAGTGCTTGTTGTACCCATTGATGTGCTTGTTTTTCTAGTTTCTGTAATTTGGTTGTTTCTAATAAAATATGGTCTTTTATTTTAGTCCTCATTATTTCTTCAAGGCCTCGCCTCTTTTCTAGTGCTTGAATTTTCTCACGAGTCTGGTAGGTCTGCTGAAATACTTGCCCATAATAGGTGTGCCAATTATGGAGTACTTCTATAATGATGGATTATTCTAAGTGGTCCTACAGTACCTTATGAGCTTCAGAGAACGTTGTGTATTGCTACCTCAGTAATATGTATGTTTCCTCTTTTTGATATTCTTTTGTAAGTTGTAGCTCTGTTTGTAGGGTCGACACCACACTTTCAAATAGATGATATGCTTTTTCTAGTGGCTTCTCGGTGTCGACCTCTAATGGTCTGAGTATGACTGTTTGAATTAAACTTATTCAATTTGACATAAATTCAATTTGCTCTTTCTTAGTGTTGTTGAGATGCTCTCATCTGGTGTGCCTTCTTGTTGTTGCTTATGTGGCGAGGGTTTCTAAGAGTTGACCCAACTCTCCATCTCTCAATTTTACCGTGTCGACTGCAGTAGTCGATCCTAGTTGGAAGAGGTAGATCACTGTCGGTATTTGTTCTTTGTGGTGTTCCTTTTTCTTTTTGTCTTTTCTCTTCCTTTTGTGTCTATGTTGGTTTACCTGTTGTTCTGCTTGTGGTTCTGCAAGTGGTTGATTTCTAGGCGGCTGATTTCCTAGCTGCTGATCTTCATTGGGCTGAACTTCATTGGATGGGGGAATTCTTGTTTAGATCTCTTGGGTAGGGCTTCCAGCTCGATGTGTACCTGGAGGGGTTGAAATGGGTGGTTCAGAGTTTGGAAAAAGTCATGAATTAATATGTGGTGACGGAGATGGTAAGTGGTCTAATGTAAGTGGTGTGGTTGGGATATTTCTAGTCGATGAGGGATCTTCAACTTCTGGTGGTGGGTCGGCTCAGTCATCAAGGTTGTTAGAGAATAGGTTTTCAACCTCTTGATTGATTGCTAATGTATCTTCTTGGTCATTTTCTTCCAAGTCTCCTACTATTTCATTGGATGGATGGTTAATACTTCAAATGGAGTAAAGGATGAAATGCTGCTTGCGACGACTTGAGAGGTTTTGTCAGGGTTCCTTAAGAATGTTGATTTAATACTTCCAATAGTTCTTTCTTTCTGAGGTATATATTCGATTTGTTGTGAGATGGTCTGGTGTGCTGAGCTAGACTCGGTTAATATGTGGTTTTTGGTAATTTTCTGAGCAGAGGTGAATAATACGAGAACTTTTTCAATAAATTCCTGGAAGTCGACATCGTGGTGGAGTCTTTCTTTTAATGTCTCCGACATAGCATTTTTACAGATGTCTACAGGACTGATGGTGGTTGGCTATGGGAGATACCCTTGTGTGATTTGGGTTGGGGATGGGAGTGGCGAGGCGGAAACTAAATCAACAATATTCTCATCGACTGAAGGGTTTATAGTTTTTACCTTTTTCAATCTGCCTTGTTTCGCTCATGAGTTGACGAACCGCTTGAATTTTGTTTCGACTGATATTTTATTTGCTGCAGCATCTTCTATGATGTCAAGAGAAGTAGCCAACAGTTATTCTTCATCTTCTGACTCTGATAGGATAAGTTTCTGCTTCCCCTTCCCTTTTTCCTGATTTGTTTTCTTTTTTCTTGAGGCCGTTATTTCCTTTGTTATTTTTCTTAAATTTTCTTTTGTCATAGCATACTGTGGATTATCTGATTCAATATCTTCTTCTATATGATCTTCTCTTCCCTCCTGTTGATGATTCGGGATAATACTTTGTTCTGTCGGTACGGTCACCTGATGTTCAGTCAGTGCACTTTCAATTTGGAGAGGTTGTGGAGCAGTCACCAGTTGGAGTTTGCGGGTATCCTCTATAAGCATATCCTCTGACATGAATGTACTGATATATAGGCGGAGTTCATAATCTTCCTCTTTTTCCTGATCGGTCAAGGGTTCCTCAATAGGCTGATTTGTTGCTTTGTCCCTTACTGGTATCGACATCTTGGTATTGGATTGTCGAGCTAGATCTCGAAAAATCTCATCGACTGAAGGATAATAGTTGAGAGGTTTTTCTTTTTCTTTTGCCACCTGCATGTGCCAGACTACAGTGTTTTTGAGCTCTAGTTGAATGTTTGCTTTTTTTGGTAGACTTCTTCGGATGTTATGAGGCACCCTCCATCTGGTGTCTAGATTTTTAGAGCCTGAAACCAATTTTCCAACAATACTTTTCCATTTGCTAGTTCTTTTAGAGTTCCATTCTATGAAAATGGTTTGAAACACCACATGTGATATTTGCATGGTTCTTGGAACTGCTTATCTCCAACTAGACATAAGTGGTACATGGATATCCAAATTATCAGTGATGGGAATCTGATAATTCCAGCCGACTCCTGGCATTTTTCACATATGGTCTTGATATTTTCGGTGACATATTGAGCCCAACAGTAAATTTTCCTTAAGTCTTATATTGGGTCGACGTCCTCCAACATTTCTAGCTTTAGATCACTCAGTCAGGTTGTAGGGGTGAGTCCTGTCGCTATGATTTTTGTAACTATTTGTGGTGTACGTGCTTGTATTTGACTGATCACCAGCCCTATTGAATTATTTCCTGATGGTGTCCTTACTAGTCATTCTACTAATCTGTCTTTTATGCCAACAGGAATAGGTTCGCCCTGGTTTGAAAGTCCGGTAAGTTTTTATATGACCTCGCTTGAAATTTCAACTGGTTTATCAAAGTAGAATTTTCCATTGTGGTGCCAACTGATGATAAATTTTACAGCATTTCTTTTGTCCCGCCGAAACTCTCCATGAAAGGTGTATTCATGTAACTCATAATGGTGTCGCGGCTTATTTTATTTGCTTCCTGTGTCATTTTCTTATCTATAGAGGCCCATTCTTTGATTCCTGCCTATATTTTTGGCCATGAAGTTTCCTGTACATTTGCGTTTTTAATATTCCTTAGTCTTTTTACGAGTGGGGTTTCGACAGATTCTAGATATTTTGTTTTGGTAGCTGTGGCTCTAGTTTTCTTTGGATCCATTCTATCAGTCTTGGTCGACTGTCTTCACAAGGTTTCTATTTTTGGATTTCTGAGTAAATGGTTGCTCTATTTATTCAAAACGTGGTACGAAATATTTCTCTGATGTGGTATTTATAGGTGGAGAGGATGGCGTTTTGTCGATGAAGGTATTAATGGCAGAAATGACGGTCCAGGATGGTCTATTGTAGATGTGTTTAATGTGTTCTATTTTTGGTGCTCCTTCTAACCGTAGTCATGAAGGCGTGATTTGACCTTTGGATCCGTTGGTCAATGTTGATTGTGAGGATGGTCGATGATGGCATGTCGATGATAGGGATGTTGGTTGTTGAACTGTGTTTTACCACATCTTTCAATATTTCCTATCATTTTGGCTTATAAGTGTCAACTCATTTTTTTGTTTTTGAGATTATTAGGTTTTTATAGGTTTTTCTTAGCAGTTATGGTCTTCATTTTTTTAATTTTTAATTTTTTAGTTTTGGTATCGTTTTAGTCGGGCACCATTGACAAGTTTCCAAAATACTATGCCTTGTAATGTCCTTAGTTGGACTGATCTGTTGGCATGAATTTATTTGACAATGTAAGGTCCCATCCATTCTATGTGTAGCTTTTTGGGTTTTCCTTTCAATCGATTGTTATGCAGCAGAGCCATATCCCCTATTAATAGATTTTTTTTTAATGTTTGGATCATGCCAAGCCTTCTGTTGTTGTTTCTGAATTTCTTGATGTTGTATAGCGAGCAGTCGGTGTTCTTCTAGTTTTCTCAGTTGCATTAGTCGATCCCTCCTACTTTCTTCGACATCGATGTGTAATATATCTGCTATTCTAGGTGTTTGTTATCGGAAATGTAGTGGAACAACTGCTTCTTGGTTGTAGACTAGTCAAAACAGTGTTTGGTCAGTCAAACGTTTGTATGTTGTCCTGTAATCCCATAGCACTACAGGGATTTTTTTGTCTGAAATTGTCCTTGTCGATATTGCATATTTTTGTTAAACCCTTTGTTAGTGTTTTGTTAAATGCCTCTATTGCTCCATTCGACTGAGGGTGATAATCTGTGCTTCGTCAATGGTAAATTTTGAACTGGTCTGTCAGTGCTTTGATGGTTTTTTTAATGAAGTGTGACCCTTGGTCACTGATTAAGGTGAGTGGACATCCAAATATAGTAATTATGTTTTCATAGATGAAATTAGTAGCTACTTCACTGGAACAGGTTTCAACAGGTTCTGCCTCTTCCCATTTGGTTACATATTCTATTGCAGTTAAGTGATCAACCAAAGAAAGGCTTGGTAAAAGGCTTGATGCTATAGGGAAGGCGGCACTGCCGGCTAACGCGAAGATCTCGTCCTTAGTGAAGCCACCCGATGGTGTACGACTGCGGGTGTGCTATGGTCAGCAAACCCAATCGCTTCATGACCTCTGCTAAAATCAGGTTCTTTTGGCTCCCACTGTCGACGATGAACTGTAGCGGGGAACCCTTTACCCACATCTAGGAGTGGAAAAGATGCTCCTCCTCCTCTGAATCTTCTGGTTCTTCCTTTTGGATCTCCGTGGTGGAAACGGTGGCTTTGGGCTCTACATCGATAATATTCTTCCCTCTGTCATTCCCCTTCTCAAGTTCGGATTCAGTGTCAGAGTATGCATCTGATTCAGAATCCTTTATCTCAACCACCAGTGACTGCTTAGCCCGACACTCACTTGTGTTGTGAGTGGGGCTCTTATGGAACTTGCACCACTTTCCCGCTTCCTTCTTCGGCTTTCCAGTGTTTCTCTTTGCTTGCGACTTTGGAAAGTTTTCTTGAGTTTCCATGCCTTGGCTATGTCCTTGGTTTTATAGTTTGGGGGCACCTTTCCCTTGCTTCTGATTCACAGATCCAAAGTCTCACTTTTTCTGTTTGAATTTTTTCTCAATTTTGGTAGCATACCCATATGCCATACCAAGCGAGGAGATGTCGAGGAACTCCATTTCCTCCTGAATGTGTCTGTGTAGACAACTGCGGTACTTCAACACCAAATGTTTCTCTAAATATTTGATACCCAAATTGATGCATAGTGTATGGAACAGATTCGTCAGCTCATGCACATCTTGATCTCTTTGTTACCGTAGCGTAGTCCATTGGATGTACTTGTCCTCATAGCTTCCGACAGAATAATATTGTCCCTTTATGGAATCTCGAAAAGAATTCCAAGTGGGTACGATTGAGAATAGAGAGGGTTCCTCCTCATCCTTTCTCTCACAGTAGGTTTCCCACCAGTCCTTAACATGGGGGGCGGCTTTGAGTAGAGAAAAAGTAATCTTTTCCCAGTTAGAAAAGTCATGAATCAGGAAATATCCTTCTAATAGATTCAACCATTTACCTACGGCATCTGCATCTATTCGACCATCAAATATGGGAATGTCAAAGTTTACTTGTACCTTAAAAGGGGTTGCACCTCCAGAGTGGCTGCTAGATGCAGATGTGCCACCAGTGGGAAGTCGTTGAAGGATCTGGGAGAAGTTATCCATCATCATGTTCCTTTATTTTTCAAGGGCCTCCTCAAGCAACATTTTGATAGGATCTTCTATGCCCTCATCTCTCTTTTCATCCCCCATGGATGGCCGTCGGGATTTGCGAGACTGATCTTGCAGAGGTTCAACCAGATCGAGCCCTAACTCATTATACCCCGCCCTCGTTGGGGACATGCAAAGAAGGATCGAGAAAGAGTAGATTGCTTTGATACTACTGATCTGGATTTATGCAGGAACACAACAGAATACACAAATAATCATAGAAACAAATATGCAGTGGAAATAACACTTCATTTCATTAATCAATAACTGAAACTTGTTTACATACAGAATGGAAATAAACTAGCTAGAGTACTGGTAGCTTATCTCTAAGAAGAGATGTGGCGGCTACATGCCTCTGAAATTTGTGTTACAATGAGGCTCGAAGGCCTATATATTATTGAGAAACAATGGAAACACTACACATCCAAAAACCTAACCCTAGGAGGTCAAACGCCTTAATGTGGGCCCCGTTGGGTAACTTGGTACATCAATTTCCCGAGGTCGTAACTTTAGCATACTACCTCCGTTTGATGCACATGATACATCGTTAGAAATATCTGTTTAAGGAATACATCCGTAAATGACAAATGTTGAGTCCGAAATGGACTCACATTTGCCCGACCATTCGATGCCAAAAAATCGTCGTTTAGGGTCTCAAAACGGCTCCAGAAGTTTAGGCCCCGAAAACTGCCAAAAATAGTAAATTGTGCTACAATTAAGGAAACTAGAAAACTGAAAGAAATAGTGGTGGGGGTCCAAGAGGAATAGGTGGGTGGCCACCAATATCCTCCTAGATCACCTAGCTTCTGCTGGTGTTTTTTCTCCATCATTCCTTTTTTGCAAGATTTGCAATAATATTTCATTGAGCTCCTGCTATTTTTCTTCAGCCCTTTTCAGCTGTTCATTTTCTTCTTTGAAGCTTTGTAATCCCACTATCGGATTATCCATGGTTTCTTGTACTTGGCTAGCTTTAGAACACTCTGGTTCTAGCTACGTTGGTTGAGGTACATGTGTACCTTCTTCAGGTGGGTACTCATGTTCACTTTGTGAGGCCATATACCCTACTACAAAAAAATTCTTGTCATACAAAAAACATTCCAACACAAATGTTTAGAATAAAATTTCCATAATGCAGCGGAGCTAGATGTTCCCAAAGGGCAACACGGTTGAACCTGTAGCTCTGATACCATTTGTAACAAACCCCAATTGTTATATTTTTATCATTTAATTAATATGATCTAGGATCTTATCTGAGAGAATAACATGCACAAAAATAATCATAAGAGAAAAGAGACACAAAGAGTTTTGCTCAAGGAAACCAGAAAGGAGAAAACCCCACAACTTCCTCAGAGATAGAATGAGCACCAATAGAAAAAGTAAAACCCAAAAACACAAATATTATCTCTGACAACGTTTCTCTCTCTCACTTGTGTGACATAGTCCTCTCTCACTTATGCGTTATTGTTGAGTGATTGTGTGTGTCAAATAGAGAGTCTTACTCTCTATTTATACTTGTTTCCACTTGAATTTTACTTTTACATAGACGACCTCACTAGGAGAGTCTGATAACCCTAATACCCCTCAATTGTAGGGACTATTTACCCGAGTTACAATGAAGGGTTAACCTCAACTCAATTGTGGGGACTATTTTCCTGACTTACAATGGAGGGTTAACCTCAATGAATTTACATGAATTTATTATATTAACGACTCTCCCGATCAGAGGAACAAACATCTTCGTTAGGGTATAGTGAAATACAATAAGAAATATAAAAGTGAATACATTCCGAAGTTACAAATACATCAATACTCCCTCTTAACTAGGAAGGTATTATCTTGACATAATTCATTGGCACAAGTATTCATTACTGGATCATCATCAATGATGGATCATCATCATCATCATTGCTCCCTCTATCTCGAGCAAATGGTGCTATCTCTCAATTATACTCGTCGTAGGAAGTTCTACAGAGCCAGCCCTTTTTCATGTTGGATGTAGGCCTAACATCCATGTAGGTATTCATCAACAGAGCCATCCCTTTTTCATGCTAGATGTAATTCTACAGTGTCAGCCCTTTTCCATGCTCAATGTAGTTCTCCATCTATGGAGACAACCCTTTTTCATGCGATATGTAAGTCTATAGTGCCAGCCATTTTTCATGCTCGATGCAGTTCTTCATCTACATATCCATCCAAGATTTTTCATACTGGATGTAGTTCGACAGAGCCAACCCTTTTTCATGCTGGATCTAGTTCTCCATCTATAGAGCCAACCCTTTTTCATGCTGGATGGAGTTCTCCATCTACAAAGCCATCCCTTTTTCATGTTGGATGTAGTTGTACAGAGCAAGCCCTTTTTCATGTTGGATGTAGGCCTTCCCCTCTGCAAGGTCTACCTCTACATAGCCAGCCCTTTTTCATGTTGGATGTAGTTCTATAGATATATCCCTTTTTCATTCTGGATGTAGGACTTAACCTCTGCAAGGTCTTTCTCTACAGAGCCAACCCTTTTTCATGCTGGATGTATTTCTACAGATCCAACACTTTTTCATGCTCGATGTAGTTCTACAGAGCCAACCCTTTTCCATGCTCGATGTAGGTCTTTCCCTCTGCAAGGTTTTCCTCTACAGAGCTAACACTTTTTCATGTTGGATTTAGGCCTTTCCCTATGCAAGGACTTTCACTTTCGATCATCTCAGAGCACAACTCAGATACACATAACAAAACACTCACATGGTAGGACACAGCTACTACCATCTAGGAAAAGCTTCAGCACTCACATCCCCCAGCATGGTAGGACACACCTACTACCATTGAGGAAGGGATCATGTGTATCACTTCCCATTGGGGGGAACCTCTATCTGAAGAATCACCAAGCTTCTTTATAAAATACACAAACTTAACTCTAGCAATTTCTATCATAGAATCACATCAGGGTTTATTACGTCCAAGGATAACCTGCGAGCTTCACCGGGACTAATTACATCCGAGGAAAACCTATATGACTGATTATGTCTAAGAAACCTACAATATTTTCTATGATTTTATGCTCAGACAACCTGTCTCACCGACTATGCTATAACTCATCACTCCCTATCTCAAGAGATCTCGATCTAGATCATATACTGGAGCTTCATTGCTCCTCTCTCACAAATAGTCAAGCAAGTGGAAACATATTTTTCCTCAGCTATTATCAGCGCCATGCTGGATTGCATCCTTCCAAACCAGTATCCCATACTGGATCTCAAACTAAAAAAGCATCCCAAGGTGCTCTTCTTCTCATTGACACTACCAATCCGAATCAACATAGTCATGTAGGTTAGTCTTCTGATTTGTATCATACTTGAGCCCATACTCAATTGTACCCTTCAGGTACCTCGCTACATGCTTCACAACCAGGTGAGAATGTCTCAGATTCGTCAAGAATATCAAATCATCTGACGATTCATCCTGGCATCAACTGTCTCTGATGAAGCATCACTCAATAACTTCAGGTTCGATGCCATAGGTATGGCCATGGCCTTGCAGTTCATCATCCCAAACCTATTCAGGATCTCCCTTGCATACTTCCCTTGTCTAATGGATATTCCATACACACTCTTCCACACCTCCATGCCTAGAAGGTAGTGCATCATACCCAAGTCCTTCATCTCGAACTCGACAGCAAGTTTGATTCTTGCATCTATAATGAGTTCCTATTTTCCTGTCATGAACAGGTCATCGACATATAACAGGAGCATCATTAGTCTCTCGCCCTCAACCTTGAAGCAAATATTGGAATCTTCTTTACTCTCAGTAAATCCTAAATCCATTAGTAAGTTGTCCATCATGTCGTACCATGTCAAACCTTAGGATCTTATGTAGTCACTCCCTCTGAAGCAGAGCATCATTCTCCCTCTTCCTTTCATACTCTATGTATTGAAACATTATTTACTGGAGTGACAAATAGCTTCCTCTACTACTAATATTCTATGTATCGATCTAGGGTCACTTGATACCAATATCCTCTATTTTGAACATTTTCAAAATTTCTTCTCGTACCCATCTGTGAGCTTGTCATCCTCTATAGGCTTTCATCTTCAACCTTGTAGCAAAGGTTAAGATATTCATAAAGGATAGGTGATCTTCAAGCTCCTCATGTAGGTTTTATCCCATGGGTTCCTTCTGAGCTCGTACAAGCTGGCCTTCTTTCATTTGCACATGTATGAGTCTTCCTGTCATGTGTCTCAACTCCCACTGGATGCAAATTTCTCTTCGTAGTCTATGTCTTCTTTCTGCGAGAAGCCTCATGCTACGAATCTTGCCTTGTGTCCCATGATTTTTCCATCTACTGCATGCTAGATCTTGTAGATCCATATGGAATTCAATATGACATTAGATGAAATTTCAACTCAAAATGGGCCTCCTAAGAAAAATAATAAAATAATAAAATAATATTTATTAATTTTGAAGAAGAAAAGAAAAAAAACTACTTTTTTTGTTCGTTTTTCGACATATCTCCCTATGAGTTTACTGAAATTTTTATCGAGGGAGCTCGTTGGATGCGAAATTAAATTCCACATCCAACGAGTACCCACTCAGAATACTTTTGATGGACCTCTCTACCCCAAAAAAAGAAATACCTGAAAAAGGTGATGATGACATCATCATCACATTTTTTCAAGTATTTCTTCTTTTTGGGGTAGACAAGTATGTCAAAAGTATGCCGAGTGGGTACTCGTTGGATGCGGAATTTAATTTCGCATCCAGGGATCTCTCTCGCTCCAAAATTTGAGTAAAAACATAGGGAGATATGTCGAAAATACGAACAAAAAAGTAGTTTTTTTATGATACCTATCCCCAAATTTATATTAAAAAATTGTTTAAGACTTTTATAGAGTATTTCAAATTTAAATAAATTTCATTAGCTAACACATGATGACATGGAATTTGAATTATGGTTAAAAGGCCCATTTTGACTTGAAATTTCCTCTAATGATTTCCCTTCAGGTCTCGATACCGCATCCTGGACATCATTATTCTTGAACGGGTACTCTCCTTCCCTTTCTTCTTGGGTACTTCTTCATATTTGGAAGGCTCTACATCAATGATTTAACTCAACAATGTCACATAACTAGAGTGTGTTTGAGGCCTCTTCTTTATTTGAAAGTCTCGTCATATTATTCTTCATCTTGGATTATTCTTCATCTACCTTTCTCTTTATATTCTTTTGAAGCTCTTTCTTTCGCTATGAATGCTTCTTGGTTCATCTTCATGTATTCTTATTGGAGTGAATCTTGAACTGTCGTCACTTCTTCTTCTTAACAAGTTTCATCCTTCTTTTCTTCTAGGTGATTGTACGCGATCTTTCCTACAATTCAAATGTATTAGTTGTATGGTTAGAAACATTTCATAAGGCATATTCATAATGGAAAATTATTATTCATAAAGATATAATAATGAAACTATTTTAACCAATACAACATTCATCCATATCTCATGGAAACTTTCTAGATTCTTTCCATCTCTACCATGACATCATTGAGATTGTGTACTAATCCAATATGTCAGCAAAGAGGTTTCATTCTAGATAAGGAGCAATGGAGTATTGTATAGCACTATGGGCTACTTACCCATCACATGCATATTAGTAGTATATTTTCATTGATGCAGACATTTGTTGAGCTGCAAAAAGACCACATTTTATTCAACTTTCAGATACCATTTGTCACCTCATTCCTATCTTATCCTTCCATAAAACCATTAATATTCACCACTTTCATAATAAATATGGGTTTATAATTACTATTTTCCAAATCATTTATTTTTTAGTATTTTGAGTGAATTTGTGGTTAATTATTGAAAAAAATAGCATATTTTCATTATACTTTAAAGTTGGATGAGTTTGGTGGTGTTTACAGGTGTATTTGAAGACTTTAATAAGCTCAAAAATGACCACCTAGCCTCAGATTTGAATTTCATCTTCTAGATGTGAGCTAATTTCAAAGAGAATATCATGGACATGTGGAGAGAATATCTCATCCAATATTTGTTGAGGATTTGAAGGGATGAGTTGTAAATTTGTTGAGCATTTGAAGAGATGTGTTGTAAATTTGTTAAGGATTTTGAGAGATAAGTTAAGAGAATAGTGGATCTGTAATTATGATCAGTTATCTTGAAGTCATGTATAAATAGGAGGACTCTCTCCTCATCTTGGTTAGAGATCTCTCTAGTGGTTTAGAAGTAAAGAATAGTTCAGAGTTAGTCATTGAGTGGATTCTTGATTGTTATGTAATGGAGATGATGCTTAATGCACATCCTTTGATTTTCCCACCTTAATATAGTTTTTCAGTCATTTCTTTCTTATGAGTTGTTCATTCAGACTTTCAGTTATGTTTTTCTTATAAATTGTTAGTATAGATTAACCGTGAGCTCACAAGTTAATCTCAATTACTTTATGCCAGTTTATTTCATGTCATTTCTTATTTTCTATAATTAGATTTATTTCAATACAATTTCATTTTTTCATCACTTAGATTCAATTTCAGTTGTAGAATAAGTTAGTAATACTCTTCCCCTGCATATATTTTGTATGTACCTCACAAGTCTACGCTCTATCCAGGTTGACAATTAAATCGTTGGATATGTGTTATAAAATTGTTTAATTTTTTTACCCAACATTTTAGCACCATTGTTGGGGAGGTGCTAAAAGGGATTGGAGTTTAGATAGATAGATATATTACTTTTACATTACACAACAAGGAGGAGGGGAAAACAGTAAGATGCAAGGATGACTTCACTACGGAATTTTCGGTATTTTCATGGTGTAACAACAAGACACATCCACTATAGTGGGGTGCCCCAAATCCTTGTTGTTCTTTTTTTTATTTCTGTAAGAGTGTTCTTTTATTTTCTGCAAATGCGAGTTTGCTTTTATGCAAATTTTCTTTTACATTTTTGTAGTGTAAAGTTTCATTTGTTTTCATTTTTGGCACCTTTATTTCATACTAAATTTCTTCTAACTTTGTATCTATTCATTTTTTTTTACAGATTTTTGTGCACTTTTTATTTCTGCTTTTGCACTCGTCTTGTGCTACTGTTTTTGTGTTTGTCGTGTACTCGTTTTTTCTAGTACTTGATTTGATTCCAGTAAAATGATTTTAGGATGAGCATAAGCTTAGAGCAGCTCACGCAGATCCTCGCAAAATCCAGGATCTCCTCTTCTCAAGAAGAGGAGGTCTTGATAGTAGCTAAAGATGTAATTACTCCTCTTGAATAAAACAAGGAAAAATCAGCATAGAAAAAATCATGCATATCAGATGAAGAACACCTGTTCGAACTGGAGATTGAAGAGGATGAAGAAGGGATCTTGGTTCATCATCATGCAAACAAAGGTTGCATTGAACAATGGTTTCATGTAAGTACTAGGTTAGATCGATTTTGTTTTCATTTTTATTTTATTAATTCATATTTTCAACATTCAATTTTTTATATGATTGTATATTCTAGGTTTAGTTTTTCAAAATTAAAAGATAATTTTGGTTTACTTCTTTTAGATGTATGGTTCCACTCGAAATTTCACTACACCTAAATGATTGTAAATTTCAAATAGAATAATGTAGGTAGGTTTTAGTTTATATTTCTAATTTAACATTAGCATGTAGTATACTTTAATTTGCTTCAATGTTTTTATTTGCTAAAATTTTCATTTATTATTCTGTTTTTAATTTTATTAGGAATTGAAAATTAATTTTAAATCAGAATATATATATATATATATATATATGAAATTTTTTTTATCTCTTTTCCTTTTCATTTTTCTAATTACACTGGGAATAAAAAATGCATTAGGAATTAAGTTTTTTTAAACCTATAAACAATTAGACAATAAAATAACAAAAATAATTAACAAATAAAAAAAATATAATAAACAAATAAAACATATATATATATATATATTAGTTTTTGTTTTTGTTATTTTTTTTCTATAATCGCTTTATGCTCCTTTTATGGTTCTAGTTTTTCTTTTTTTCTTTTTTTAAATTTAAATCTAAAATAAAATAAAAATTTTACTCTTTAATTTTCTTAGGAATAAAATTTATTTTACATCTAGGAATAGATTAAAAACAAAATAAAATATATATATATATATATATATATATATTAAAACATTACAATTTCTAATATATGTATAATAAAACGTTTTAGAAAAAACAAAACCTACATAAAAAGTTAACATATTACATATATAGATATATTAAAACATCACAATTTTTAAAAACATTAATAGATGAAAAAAACAAAAAAATAATAATACAAAAACTTTAAAAACTCTAACTATGTGCCTATGTGCTCATGAATAATTTTTTGGTTTGCTATTGTAAAACCTGCAACCATTATATATATTAGAACAATACCATTTCTAAAAACATTAATATTAATAAAGATAAAAAATATATAAACTAAATAAAACAGATCTTTCTGCCCTCAATCTAAAACCTGCAAACGGAGAGCTTTCAGTGTGTAAATTGAACCTGCAAACAAACTATCATAAGAAACCTGCATACAAACGAGAATTTTCCTTGGATTTGTGAGCCTGCAAATATTATTTGCCATCTGTTTCCCTCCAGTTTCTATCTGCGTTCTTGGTCTTCCACACTTTAAACTTCAATAGACAAAATAAACTCTCTGAAGCTGAAAAATCCATCGCTCTTTAGCATCACTGCTCAGATCCGTGTTTAGCAGCTCATACCTCCACTATCCTTTAGATTAGGAATTCATATCAACTCAATGAACGTGTGGCACATAGATGAGATTTCGGCAGATCGGATCTAATTCTAGAGATAAAGCTTGGTTCGTTGCACTCACAGTTACATCCACTACACATGATCCTGTGAGATTTTTGGGGCTCCATCAATAAAAATCCTGAGTCATAGGGGTAACCAACCAGATCTACATTGAACTAAAGCTTCCATGCTACATTCACCGCGCCTATCTGTTACAACACATCGAAGTTTGTTTTTATTAATTTTTGGAGTTATTGTAGAGGAAGTAAATACTCAGTTGTCATATATCGAATTGAATTTTTTGCAATAATTAGCTTATCAAATTACAAACAGAATTTAACGCCAATTTTGGGGTACAATCCCAAAATATCGGCTCTTTGGAGAACCTTTAGTTTGTAATTGTGAGTCCCCAATCTTGGTTAAAATGGTGGAGGCGTTCAACAACGATGACACTGCTCAGCGCAAGTATTTTCCTGTATGGGAGCTGCGTATGGGAAATGAGTGTAAGACTGTAAAAGAGTGGCATGGGCGTGGCCTCCATGGGTGTGATGAGGTAGGATCTATCATGGATTCAACATAAGAGAAGCAAATACATAAGGCTTTGCTGTTAAGGATCATCGCTGTGAATGTAAGTTTCTCATATCTGATTTCATGGTTTTCTATTTTTAATTTCATTTAAGCAAGTGCTCGCCCATTTAATATCAGTATACGTAAGATCTAAATTGAATGGACTATAGGGAAGGAGAGGGATTATTGAAAGCCACTCCCCAAAATATGTCTTATACACTTATAGTGGTTTACTCGACCCTCTAGCCTTGTCTCTTCTTGGATATAATCATCCTAAGCTTGAAAAAGATAGGAAACTTCTCACAAGCATAGATTCCCTACACAAAAGGCACAGAGAAACAGTTTAGTGCTATAGGCACTAACTCCTCATCATCAATATTCATCTTAATAGAAAAGAGCTAATCTCTAAACTCGGTGATATTCATCAAATATCTTTCCACCGTGTCTTAGTCACTCGCGTGTTAGTGAGCTTGTTCTTCAAGAGCATCTTGCGAGAGACATTTACATTCTGATATAGAGAAGTCAATGCTTCATACATTTCTTTGGTTGATCACTTACTGATTATCTGGATCAATTATGATAAAAATATAAAAATTAAAATTAAGATTAAATTAAAAACTAAAAACATATAAATAAATTAGGGAACAAATAAAATTATAAAATCATAAAATTATAAATTTGGAAACTTCTCAAAATTTTATGATCGTTGCCGCAAGTCACTCAGAAACAGGTTTTGATAAGAAGCATTGCTAGTTTCAGGTGTAAGAGCATTTTATTTATTTTAACTTTTGCTTAAGCACATAATTTCACTGATATTTTAAATGCTCTAAAAGTTTGTTGCAGGAAAATACTAACATTTTTCAAGTTTAAAGACGAACAAATGGCATGCAAAAATAATTTCCAGAATCGCAGGAAATTTTCAAAAAAATGTTCCATTGAAACCTTGAAGAAGTTGAATTTCCACCATGTATGTCATGACATTCTGCTGTCACAAAGAATCTTTTCAGGAAAACAATCTTGCCATGTCATTCCGACATCCATGTTAGAGTCTACTTTTTTTTCTTATACATCAATACTTCCCACATGTCTACCTTTCTGAGTTGCACACTTTTTTCCTCATTTTCAGTTTATCTTTTTCCTTCCAAATAAAACCATTCAGTTTCCTTTCCATGACTACATTGCTTTGTTATCCCTTGCATAAAAACTATTTTTGACCTTCATACCTTTTCATCTATAGTCCTACCACTCATTATGTACAACTCATGTTGACTGATGTGGGATTCCTTCATGCCCACCTTTCAACAAGTCCTACCCCATCGACCTTAGCACATTATCTAAGATAGAGACTAGAGTTCATTTCTAGTACCTTGAGGCTTGCATGCCTTAATGGAAAGTTGTCTCACTGACAATCATGGGAATACATCAATGTCCCTTGATCATTAGATCTTGCAAATGCATCGACATCAGCTCATTTATTTTCACTTTGCACGATGTACTTAGGTACCTTAGCACTCATTGACATCAATTGTGAGATTGGTTCGCATTCATTAACAACATTCATCAACGGTCAGTAATCCAATGACTTCTCTCCATGTTCAACATCGATACATTTATTCGCATGGTAAGAATTGTACCATAGAGTTTTGTAGCGGGTGAAGACTATATACTTTTCATGACATCATCAGCAGTTTTACAGCAGCATACTTCAGCCATATGAGAGTACCAAAGTTCTACTTTCAGCTCTCATCTTCTACTTCATCCAACCAAGCAGCAGTTTAGATCCTTCACTTCACATTTTTCAGAAGCGGCAGTTGCATTCCTATTGCATAAATTCATCAACTTTTTTGGGTAAGTGGAGCTATGC
>LPNX010307815.1:241129-334515 GCA_001517045.1 Pseudotsuga menziesii | reverse complement strand
GGGGGGGGGGGGGGGGGGGGGGGGGGGTTATTCATTACCAGTTTACATATTCATCATCTCATTTACCATTTACCAACATGTCTTTACCAAACTATGCTATATATATTGGCATGATTCATAATATGAAGAAAAGGATTTCTAATGTAAATTGATGGTTCATCATTTTCAATGCATGCATACTTTTAAATCTTATGTATTGCAGCAAAAAAACAAGTAAAAGAAATGAATGTTGTTAACACAAGAACCAACATTTTTTATGGTTGTCACACAAGAACCAACCATAAGGAAAAATTGCTGCCACTCATGCATTTCAAATCCCAGAATGATTTGTTGTTACATACAATCATGATGTGAAGCCCACCTACAAAGCCAAAAGTTTTAAAGAAAATCAATGCATAGTTGCATGAGGACATGTAACTAGACAAGTTGGGGGGAATGTTGAGCCGCAAAAAGAACACATTTTATTCACCTTTCATATACCATTTGTCACCTTATTCCTATCTTATCCTTCCATAAAACCATTAATATTCACCACTTTCAAAATAAATATGGGTTTATAATTACTATTTTTCAAATAATTTATTTTCGAGTATTTTGAGTGAATATGTGGTTAATTATTGAGAAAAATAACATATTTTAATTATACTTTAAAGTTGGATGAGTTTGGTGATGTTTCAAAGGTGTATTTGAAGACTTTAATAAGCTCAAAAGTGACCACCAAGCTTGAGATTCGAATTTCATCTTCTAGATATGAGCTAATTTCAAGGAGAAGATCATGGATATGTGGAGAGAATATCTCATCCAATATAAATTGAGGATTTGAAGGGATGAGTTGTAAATTTGTTGAATATTTTGAGGGATAAGTTGAAAGAATAGTGGATCTATAATTATGATGAGTTTTCTTGACTTCATGTATAAATAGGAGGGCTCTCTCCTCATTTTGGTTAGAGATCTCTCTAGTGGTTTAGACATAGAGAATAGTTCAGATTTAGTCATTGAGTGGATTCTTGATTGTTATCTAATGGAGATGATGCTTAATGGACATCCTTTGATTCTCCCATGTTAATATAGATTTTCAGTAATTTCTTTCTTATGATTTGTTCATATAGATTTTCAGTTATGTTTTTCTTATGAATTGTTAGTATATATTTACCGTGAGCTCACAAGTTAATGTCAATTGCTTTATACCAATTTATTTCATGTCATTTCCTGTTTTCTGCAATTAGATTTATTCCCATACAATTTCCTATTTTCATCACTTAGATTCAATTTCAGTTGTAGAATAAGTTAGCAATACTCTTCCCCTGCATATATTTTGTATGTACCTCACAAGTTTACGCTCTCTCCAGGTTGACAATTAAATCTTTGGATATCTATTATAAAATTGTTTAATTTTTTTACCCAACAACATTCTATCATGCATAATACATTTTACAACTAAACAATGTCATATAAACAACTGGATATGTAGGAAACGACTATTCAAATAATTATCTTTATTTGTTTCATGGGTAGATTCCTTCTTGAGCCTTCAGCTTCATCATCTTCTTTATTCATGAAATCATCATTTCTTATCCAAATGTTAAGATGGATAAGAGGTTGTCAAGAATTGAGTCCTTCATATTCCTCATCGCTTGAGGGATATTCTTTGAATTGTGAGATCTTGATCTTCAGTTGTTGTCATCTTCTCTTCTCTTAGTATGAGTCTAGATTCTTCTTGTGTGCACTCTTCCTAGAGTCTGCTGAAGGTAATCACTTCCTTCTGCCACACATTCCTCAAATGAATGAAACATGTGATCCTGGGAGGCCATTCAAGGTGGTTATAACAATATCTTATTCTTCTTCGATTTCTTCGTCATAAAATCAAACACTTCCTTTTGGTGTCACATGAGAGATGAGATAGAATCTGCAATGATTCTCTTGGCTATAACCTTAGCCTCATCTTTCTCTGGCTCTTAGAGCTTCCTTACTGAAGTACTGATCTAAGTGAATTTATTCAAGGATCATAGAGTTCCTATACTTCCATACTTGGAAGTTTTTAGCTTCACCAAGCTTGTCATCAAGCTGATGTGATTAGTCAATGAGAACCTCAACTATAAATAACAAAATATTAAATGTTACAAATTTGAGGTGTCTCTCTTGGTTCTGGAGCTGGTTGATCTTGGGTTTGTCACAGAAACCCTAATTTTCAAAGCTTGGAATATCAAAATTATAATTGGATAGAAATATGGGCCTCTTCAAGGTGAGCTGTCCAATGTACTCTTTTTATGAAAACAGTGGAGGGAAGCTCCTGAAACAAGAAGCCCTAATTTTCCAATTTCTTCTCTAGAAATGCCTGATATTGTTTTCGCAGCATCTACAAAATTACTTCTCCTCCATGTCTAAAATTTTTTACTGATGTATCATTTTTGTCGTCTTTCTAACACCGCATATTAGAGCAGAATTGGTTTCAGCAATTAGGACTTATGTGTGTTTTCCCAAGGTGACTTGTTTAAGGACTGTTCAGAATAGAGAACGTGTGCAGAATTCCATGTGTCACTTTTTCACCTTATGGGTCTGAAAATTGTACCAAAGAAATTAAATTATGTGCCCTATCTTGAACATTTTTCAAAATTTCATTTGGACCTTCGGAGCCTAAGATATAGCAATTTTCCCTAGGTCACCTGTTTAAGGATGAATCCTCAGAGAGGTTGGAACCGTGACTTGGGGGAACCATATCTCCTATAATATAGCAAATCAAAAATTGAAAATTTTACACAGGTTTCATCAGGAACTCATATTCAGCGTGTAAAAGTTTCGGATCCTGATACTTCTCCAATCTCTAGATATAATGAATGCACCAAAATGACTAGTTTTAGTCTTTTAGGGTTTGAATTTCCTGGAGTTCTACCCAACCAAAAACTTCCATCTTGGTCTTTAAATTTTGATTTTGATGAGGAGATAAATCCTATGCTGGGCTCACTCAAAAATTCCTCTTCTATGAAAATCCCTAACTTCCGATAGTAGTGAGAGGTCAAAAATTGAAAATGCTCATAATCAGATTTTGCTTCGATAGAAAGATGCGCCCTTCAATGGAAAGTTAGCCTAGCATGCTTTTGCTGATGATATGTGGAGAGAGACCCAAAAATTTAGAATCCCTAGCTTATTTAGCTACATAGTGTCTTCTTCTCAGGTTATCTCTGATACCATGTTATATTTTTATCATTTAATCAATATGATCTAGGATCTTATCTCAGAGAATGACATGCATAACAATAATCGCAAGAGACAAGATACACAAAGAGTTTTTCTCAGGGAAACCATAAAGGAGAAAACCCCGTCACTTCCTCAAAGATAGAATGAGCACTAATAGCAAAATTAAAACCCAAAAACACAAAGATGATCTCCAACAATTGTTCTCTCTCTCTCACTTGAGCAAGATACTCCTTTCTCACTCATGCGCTACTGCTGAGTGAGTGCGTTTGTGAAAGAGAGAGTCTCACTCTCTATTTATACTTGTTTTCCACTTGTATTTTACTCTTACAAGTCCGACCTCTTTAGGAGAGTCTAATAACCCTAATACCCCTCAACTATGGGGACTATTTCCCTGACTTATAATAGAGGGTTAACCTCAACTCAATTGTGGGGACTATTACCCTGAATTACAACGGAGGGTTAACCTCAATGACTTTACATGAATTTATTATATTAATGACTCTCCCGATCGAAGGAACAAACATCTCCATCGGGGTACAATGAAATACAATAAGAAATATACAAGTGAATGCATTCTAAAGTTACAAATACATCAACACCAATAACCTGTCAAAAATGCATATATAAAAAAATTTGCAAATATAATTATTTTCACATAATAGTTGGCTATAATGTTCATAAACATTCATCCTTGATCTTTAAGAAAATAAAAAACATAGAAATTTGCAAGAAGAATCAACCTTTCACAGTTAAATCTACTTCTGTAACCATAAAAGTCTTTTCCGCACTGAAAATGATTTTTCTGACTTTCTCTTTCGACAATCAACCCTTCCTCCTTTCACTGCGAACTACAGACATCGAAAATGTAACACGTGATGGATTCGTCCATCCACACTTCCACCTTTCTAATTCTGCTTTTCTCCATTTCACTACGAACTGCGGAACTCAGAAAACTTAACTCATGATGAAATCGTTCATCCATACTTCCTCTTTCTGCCTTGCACCTTTCCACCTTTCATTGCGGAACTCGAAAACTTAACACACGACGAATTCGTTCATCCATGCTTTCTCCTTTTGCCTTTCTTTCTTTCCTCCTTTCCACTTGTCGAACTCGAAAATCATAAAACCAACGAATTGATACCTTCATCTAACCACTTTCCTCCTTCTACCTTCTACCTCTCTACTGCAAAACTCGAAAATCGAAAACCAACCTTTTCGTAGAACTTTTGGCTCTTTTCTGTTTGACTTCTTCCACACCGTCAATCTTGAGGGGTCAATATCAACCGTTGATCTTTCCTTTCGACATTTCATTTCCATTGTCACTTCGGCAAATCAAAAAACCAATATTTTTACCTTGGCCTTTTTCGTACTGCTGATTTCTGACTTTGGAATGCAGAGATCCATGAAACGACTAGTTCCTCTTTCATTTTTCCGCTTTACGACTTCTGACTTTTACCTTCCACAAGTGAATTCCAGAAGTTAGAAAAATACATCTTAACTTCAACTTAGCTACACTTTGACTTTTAAAACAGACTTTCGGGCGTCATGAACTTAAGAAAATGCGGTGGAAAATTGAGGAATATTTAGATGCAAAACATAGGAACATTTAACCACAACAAACTCTTTTTGAACCTTCAACAAGTATTCAACCCATCTAGTACATTTATAAGAAAACATAAGTAACAGTTTAAGGATAACCAAAGAATAATTATAAGTATTATACACAAACTCCAATGAACTTGGGATGGTTCAACCCAGAAAAAAGCTCTAGTCCTCCCAGAGGGAATTAATACACCAAGTGTTAAATCTAGGAAAACATACAATATGCACGTAACTCTTTGTAGAGCCGGTGTGACACCATTAATCAACCCCAAAATAAACAAGGGAATTAATACACCAAGGGATGGTTCAACCCAGAAAAAAGCTCTAGTCCTCCTAGAGGGAATTAATACACCAAGTGTTAAATCTAGGAAAACATACAATATGCACGTAACTCTTTGTAGAGCCGGTGTGACACCATTAATCAACCCCAAAATAACCAAAAGAAGTCAGTCATTCAGCATAGCAGGGTATCCCTTTCCAGAGACTAAATCAATCCCATAAGTTACAGTGGATTGGAAGACAAAGTGGTGCATTACATCTTTAGTTATATGTGCATCCTGTGCAGTCATAATCATTCCAAATAGACCAAGAGTAATTCTCCTATGAGAATGACATAACCAAAAGCAAAGAATCAATGGAGGTGTAATCCTGCTTGGAATATAACCTCGCGTTTCGTAGAGTTGAAATGATGAGCTTCGATTCGAAGAGGAAATTGATCCTTGCATTGATTAATTTCAGCGAAGATTATTGATTGTAAAGGTCATACATCTCAGATAGAACCATGGTCAATATCATCAGATCAACGATCGAGAATAATTTCATAGAATGAGATAGCGCCTAAGACATGGGGGCTTCACTTGTTGACCAATATCCTATCATGTTAGTTCATATTGTGGGTTTTAAAATTATCAAAAATCGAACCAATATATTGCAAATATTGGGGGGATGAGGGGTTTAAGGTGGGGGTGGGTAGGGTGGTTTATAAGGATTGAGGTATAAAAAGGGGTGGGGAGGAGGTTTTAAGTATTGGGAGGGGGTTTCAATAAAAAAGATTTTGGGTCAATATCTCTCGAAATTAAGGGTATTCTTTAATATCCCACGATCGCACATGCTGTGTGAGAGGTTCACTAAGTGAAGTCCCCCTAGCCTAAGATAAGCACTAAGAAACAGAAGTGATCGTGAAGAAGCACCTTTATGATCAACGATAGAGATAGGTCTTGGATAAAATTAATGGTTGTTAGTTATTTTGTTGGTTCAACTATCACGGATTAATAAAATCTTGGTGTGCATGAAATTATTATTAAATTCGCCATATGGTGTTTGGGTTCCACCGTCGATCTAGATCCGATGGTCCTCGGGGATCATGTAGGATCAACTAGCGGGGAGGTTAACAGTGGGGATGTGCACGAAATATTTATACCACCCGCCTTTTCGTATTTGAGGTCCACCGTCAATCTAGATTTGACAGTTCTCAGAAATTTTGCAGGCTCAACTAGTAGGGAGGTTAACATCGGAGATGTGCACGAAATTTTTAATACAACTTAGCTTCTTCTCATAGGAGTCTGTTTTTCATTAAGAATTGGAGAGGCCATATGTTGGGTTGGATAAACTTAGCATTTCGGCTAAGGTTAGAACCAACTAAAAAAATGTATCAGTCTATCTAAAGACAGTATACCAAGGATTGGAATCATAAGAGTAGTACATTTCTGAGCAAAACAATGCGGAACTAAAGAACAACCAGAGAATACTCATATGAGCACACACACATGCTTCACATCAATAATTTTATTAGCAAACCGAAGGCATTATTTTCTTATTACAACAACAAGGAAAGCATACATTCATACATCCATCGACGAGCCTAAGCTCCTTAATCAGAAAAAATCATATAGTATGCAAATAACACCATACATAATAACAATCCACCATTTGGGTTTCCATTTCACCAAATGTAAGGAACAATCACTCTAACATCGTACCATTTTATAGGTGTCATTAAATTTAAGTTTCTATTTCATCATTGCATTGACATTAAAACACATATTTAACATAAACAAACATACCCTAAGCTCAATAAGTTTACAGAAACAATACCCAGTAATGGAACTTGTTGTAAAACAAGCTGCAATGAAAAGGGAATATCGACATTCCATCCATCCGTAGATTAGGCATACATCACTCTATCCTCAACAACCCTAAGCTAAACTATGCATGCCAAGGGTGGTGACACTCAAACTTAGTCCAGTTCTCCAATGAGAAATCGCTTTCCTAACACAGAGTTCTCACATAGCAAGTATTCCTTGTTCCATCATACTCAGCGGTGTCCCGCCTCCTAGCATATGCTTCCTTATTTATCCCGCAGCTAACGCCCAATTCCACCCAGGAATTTCCGCTCCAATATCTCTTGATTCCCCAAGGTGGGTCTAGTTCCATACTAGCATTTCCACGCCTGGTGTAATTATTCTAAGAATGGCCCTGCACATCCCCCACTCTCGCATGAAAAGTTTCCTCATTCAACATGGTTATCCCTATCATTCATATTTTTATTACAAGCATAACGTTTCAGTTACATTTGTCCTCCAAGGACTGATTGGCATATTCTAGGTCTGTCAAACACATTCAAAAATAAAATAGTCTTTTCAAATTTATTACAAATAAATTTTAATATTCGGGGGATATTATAGACGATGCACTAAACATTCTCTCATCCTCAACTGAACCCAAAATCATGGTCTAAAATAATCCACTAATTTGAAATATTATGACATTCTTTGTCATAGGATTTCACTACCACTAAGTTTAGTCTGTAATCTTGTAATTGCACTATATTCTAGAGGATTTTCCAACTCGAAAAATTGCTTCCACATTGTTGTAGCAAATCATTCAACTTGATCTATCATTTTTTCTCGATGTAAAATATCTTGAATATGTTCTCCTTGTATCTTGGCCTCTTGACAAAAATGGCTCTACAAATTCTTGCACTTCTCTATAAATTCAACCTTTAAAGTCTCTCAACATCGACAATCATTCCAATTGAAGGTATACCATAGAAACGGCCTCCAACAATTCATGTTGAGGAAATCATTCTCTAATCTCTAATGATAGTGATTTTGCAAATTCTATCAAGTTGTGTCTGACTGAAATTACAACATTGTGGAATCGTTCTCTTGACACAGGGAAATATTTGGTTGATCTTCCTATCTTATCGTTATAATAAAAGGGAACCATATTCCCACACACTACCATACATAGCATCCCTTTTTCATCAAACTTTAAAAAAAAAACATCATTTTCTATATTGATTAACTTACTCCAATTTGTAAATGCTAGACCTATAAAAGGCTCTTCCATCATATACAAATTATCCAATGCAAGGCATGTTAATTTTCTTGCTCTTGTGTATTCAAAAATATGCATTGTACAACTCTGATCCATCTTCACGAGGTTATTCATTTCATGAAGCATAGGAATAATTCCCTCCATTGTTGATAATATATCTATATCAGTTAGTAGAAAAAGAAGAGTTTGACCTTTTTCTGTGCTTGAGCGATGTTCATACATCACCCCTACAAAGGATGCATATTTATTGAATAGTGTTTATGTTGGTCCCTTCAGTGAGATCTATCTTGTATCAACATTTTTTAATAGTTTTTTCCCATTTGTAACACCATCAGAAAATAAATAAATAAACTCTAAAAATAATTTGGGACTCCGACAAAAGTATGCATGAACCTCATGTACAAGATATTCAACCTTTGAAACGAATGAAAAATTTCTCACTATTTTAAATGCAAGATTCATCCTGTGAGCCATAAAATGAAAACTAATCACATACAATGAAGTCGAGAGTTGCAATCTAGCACAAAAACCATTCCTTTATCCTTGCATTACTGATTCTCCATCTGCCCCAACACATACCATTTTTTCTGCAATCATGGAAGGATCCATACCACCAATTCCCTTCAAACTATCAATAACAAGTTCATAAATATTTTATTTTCTATCACTTTTGGTCATTTTATGAATTCCAAGCAGCTAGGAATGCCTGATATGGTCATTGAGCATATAAATGCTCATGCAAATCCATGAAGTATCATCAATATCCATAACTTCATCTAAAGACAATGACAAATATGTAGCATTTTCAATCTTCTCTTTCATATTGTCCTCTTCTACTTGAGCTAGATATTTTCCCCATTCCCAACCACTCGATAAATACCAATGATAAGGGTTTCCTACTGAATTTTTATCCATGTTCATCACGAAAATGAACCTTATTTTCCTTATATAGATAAAACCTTTGTATGTACTTAATAAATAAATAAAATGTTTGTATGCTCCTATGATTTTAGTGTTGTTTGATGTTCTCGTTTCAATTTCATGCTCATAGTTTGGCATTTTTGAGTTACTTATATAATGATGAGTTTGTAGATGGAAGTCAGGAAAGCAACTTCATTCATTGCTTACATTCTTGGTGTTATTTTGGGTCCTCATGTAAACTTATTTTAGGTGGTTCTTAGTATTTATCAGTGCCAAGATGAATGGTTGATATCAACAATTTCATAGCTTGGGAAACATATCATTTTTTTCATGATTTGCTCCCAAATTTTTGTTATCCAGATATCAGATATACTATATAAGTTTACCTTTTTTGTACATGGATGTGATTCAAAAATATTTGTTTAGTTTTATTTTAAAATTCTTATGCTTCATGTACAAATGTAGGATGAAGCTCGTGAGAAAATCAGATAACCCTACATATAAGGTAATCTAAATTATAATAATTTGCATTATTTTCTTTTGTTTAATTTTTGTGCAATCTTAATGAATGAACACAACAATCTAACATTATGAATACTATTCAATAAATTTATTTATTTTTGTTATCAATTATTGGATAAATGGTAAAATTTTGTTACAAGCTTGCAGTATATAATAGAAATGATAGGATATGCCAATGAGGAAGAGACAATAGTTCTTATGGTAACATACAATTATGGTCTAAGTTAATACACCAAAGGAAGTGTGTATGCATAGGTAAAAGTTGACTGCATAGACATTAGTATGCTATCTTTTCTTTTAACCCTCCCTTTTGATATCTTGTAATTAATGTTATGGAATTTGTATTTGTAGGTTGCCATTGTAAAAATATGGTGTATACAAGAGTGCAAAGGTTGTTTGGGTAGTTACACAAGAACATGGAGGGAAAATAACGTAGGAGCCAATGGCAATAACAAGGATCAACACTAAAATTACTTCTTTTCTTGACCTCGATGGATGGAAAGTGGCGAGGCTCCTTTGTTGTTTGTAATCTATGTGCATTTTATATTTAATTGAATTTGCATCAATGACAAAAAAATGCAATAATCCAATAAAAAAGAGATTAGACAAACATGCAAGGAATAGTATTTTCATAAGTAAAATGATTTTTATATTAGAAAAAGAACAGAGTTTGTACAATACAAAGGTTTTCATGTTTCCCCCCTCCTTTCTATGATAGAAAAAAAATCTCAAAACTTATAAAAATTCCAAATTCCATTAATTTAACAATATTTAACTTTGAGGATAGACATTATGATTTTCTGATTATTTCTACCATGATTTTAATCAAGGTAATGCTACAAATATTCTAATTCAAAATCATAATTGCTACTATAGAATATAAAAATTGTAGCTTCAATCGCAGACTTTGAATGTTTCCTCTCAACCTACAATCTAGGTCTTTTCTCCTCCCTTTCCATCGACACTCTACTTCTTCTATACCTTTTCTAGTTTCCACCTTTTTCTTTATTCAAACCTAGTAGATCAACACGTTTTTGGTTAAAAAAATGGACCATGGTAAGCATATTTTGCACTCATAAATTTAACATAAATTTCAAGATAGCTAAGAACTTAAAAAACTAACCAAATCAATAGGTTTAGAGTATGTTAACTTATAGATATATGCTCTTGATGATACATGAATATAAAATATTATAATCTAAACTCTCAAAACATTGTCACTCTTTTTATAATAAATGTGAAAGCAATAAACTAAAAATTCTATAGCTCGAAAACTCACTCTAAAACCACAATTTTGATGGGGACTTATTCTCCTTTATAGACTAACAAAGTAGAGAATATAAAATGAACATTGACACAAGCACAAAAACATTTCAACTAAAGTTTTAAACTGTAATCCTAATGCACCTTCATTGTATGAATAGATGAGCGAGTTGATGTGTGCCTTTGCGAGAGATATTACTATTTTTTCTTGAAGTGAAATATTACTAAATTTTTATCCCTTGAATGATAAACTTATCTCTTGTATCTTTAGGTGAATCCATGAATATGGGTAACACGTTTTTGCTAAATATGACGATGAAAATTCATTTTTTTACTCATTTATTAAATCGAATCCCTCAAAACTCATATATTCCTTGCGAATTCCGACATGCAACAAAAATTAAAAAAATGTAGGGAATTAAGTTGTCTTTCTGCCCAGCCCACATGGGTGTGGCTCATTGGGGATTGAATTGTTATGAATTCATAGTTGTGAATGGAGGTCATGAGTTCAAATCACACCCGGCTTTACCCATGTCCCATGCTTGCAGGGTGTGTGGGGCACCTAAGGGTATAGTGGTAGCGGGATTGGATCCCTGGACCACGTGTCGCGCCAGTACCAACCTAGTCTCTAGTTGTCGATTCCCCTAGAAAAAAAAAAGTTGTCTTTCCACCTATATTTAAAAAAATAATAATATTATTATTTAATAAGTCAAAATTGTATTTAAGGATATGATTTTTTTGTAAATTTCATGAAAAGTTAACAAGTAGCGTGTGTGCACATAAAATAATTTAGTGATAAATGCACAGTTTTTGAAAAAAACATATATGAGCATGATCTACACAAAATGCACTCGACCATTCATATATATTTTAATTTATGTTCAAAAATTATATATTTTCTATTAATTTTTTAAACTAACCATTGAAAATTTTGATGACATTTTGTAGACATGTGTGTGCACGTAAACATTTTTTATTGGTTACAAAATAGGTCAAAGAGCACGCATTGATATAGGACATATATAGTTTTTGAAATTTTTTGGCTATATACTTTTTACGTTATTGTTCTTGAATTTTCTTTGCATTGATTCAAAGTTGTGGGCATGGTTTGTAAGTGTAAGTTGGAGAAGAAGAAAAAAATTATGCTATGGACTCAAAAACCCATAAATTATATGTCAATGGATAGACGATTTGTTATCGAATCCATCGGTATGAATTCCACCACCTAAGGTGCATGCTAGGATAGGGTTTAGGCCCAATAGAGAGACTAGTAAAATTAAATTTGTAGAAAAGAGGGTAAAAGCTTGTTTTTCAAGCCCTTGATAGAGCTCTAAGCTCTATCAAAATCTTAAAAACCCTTGATCAAGGTTTTGAGTATAATTTTAAATACGTCAATCAAGGGTTTAGCTGTAGTTAAACTAAAATATCGATCAACCTCCTTTACTTTCTATAGTCTTCTTCTGGAATTCTATTTATTTTTTACTACTCACAATAGATCGATCGAGTTATTTAGAAAAATCTCAATCGAGGGTTAAGAAAACCCTTGATCAAGGGTTTTATTAACTCATGATCGATATTTTTTAAATAGCTCAATCAAGAACTTGTTAAAGCCCTCTAGTGAGCTTTTAAAAGCTCGGTCGAGGGATTAACAAATGCTCGATTAAGCTCATTTTTCCCATACTTGTTCCCTCTTCTTGCCAAAAATTGCTATCCATCTTCATGGGAACACCACTATTCTAATTGTCAATTCTTGGTTTGACTTGATATCTATGTAGTCAACTTCTCAAGCAACAACCTTACTAATCTTGACTCTCTAAAATTGACAACGTTTTGTTATTTTTTTCACTTTATGTAGGGTTTCTTATATATCCATATTATTTTATTAGTTGATTCTTTGGTTTTCCCCTAAGGTTTTCTTTTGTAATTTATTTGTCAAAAAAATCATTTCACCCCACCCTCCTCAGTCCTCCCTAGTCGTTACACCTTAACATAAAGAGTCAAACCAACCATGTTAAATCCCTTGGAGTTATTTTCTTTTGTATTTACGAGGTGTTAAATCTCTTGGACAAGTGAATGGTGTTTCTATTTAAGATTAGTTTCAATCCACAAGCATAGATATTTATTTTGTTATTTCAAGCTTCCCATATAAGAAACTTTATATGTTGGTTTTTCTTTTATGTTAACATAACCTGTCCCTTTTTGTATGTGATGTTAATGTGACTGTAGGTATTTATTTTGTTATTCCAAGCTTCCCATATAAGAAACTTTATTTGTTGGTTTTATTTGTTGATGTTAACATAACCTGTCCCTTTTTGTATGTGATGTTAATGTGACTATAGGCTTGTATAGTTTTATTGAGGTTATTAACAACATCATGCATCAAGACATGAAGACCATGGTTAGCTCATAAAGTAATTGAACTTGTAGAACAATAATTTTCTAAGGATGTCTCGCCGGAATCTTGTGACAAAATTCGTGGTGGATATATAAGGAAGCATGATAAAAAATGCAAAATTTGTTGATGGTTAGGTATCTTGTACCATCCAAAATGATTCTAGAGAATCCTTCTCATTTGAGAACGATCTCTTTAGAAGAAGACAATAAGATTCTAAAACCATGTCTTACAAGATCTATTTCTTGTATATGTGATGATTGAATATAGTTTATATATGTCAATCTCAAAAGTGTTCTTGATACACAAAGAGGGCATATTTCCTCCAAGTTCTTGTCTTGTACATGCCACATTGTTTGTGTCTACGATCGCAAGAAGCATCTGATTAGTGGGGATCAATTGGTAGTTCTCTTTAGGTAGGCATGTTGGCCCATTCTTGAACAAGGTTTTGTAACTAAATAGAAAATGATATAGATATGTTCTGCAATTATAATTTCCTTTGTTCAATACTTCACTGATCGCCAAGTATCCTTAGAGGATTAATTCTACATGAGCACAATCACATGAAAACCCTCGGAGTGATTGCCAAGTTAACAGTTGCCATTCATTCATTATATAAGTAATTTGGAGGCCCTCTACTCACATAACGAAGGACCTACAAAAAAGAAAATCATGACTCACTCTATTGCTTTTTTGGAACAAATGCGGTCGTGGTCGATGAGTAACCGACACTAATTGTTTACATCAAAACACTACTTAGTAAAAGGTATCTATGCTGAATGGAATATGGAATATGTAATGAATTTTGGTTGAGTAAAATTTAATTAGTAATAATTTATGTGCTGAATTTTCGTTGAGTAAAATGGAATATGTAATGAACTTTGGTTGAGTAAAATTTAATTAGAAATAAATTAATTTGTATGATTATGATGATTGATGTTTATGGAGATTAAATTTTTTTTATCTGATTTTAAGAAAAAAAATACTTGGTTTACTTTAAAGTCTTTTGTGTGCTCAAAAAACATTATAAAATCATCATAGTTTTGGTTAGTTTGGAAGTTATAAAGGTTTGTATGGTAGCAAATACTATAAAACTCGATGTAATATGGGTGTTAGCAAGGTATTCTAAGAGAAAGTGATTTTCATTCTCATCAAAATAAAATACACTTTAAAAGAAAGTGTTATTATAAAATACAAAAAGTCATTAATATATTTGATATTTAACAAGCATAGATCCAAATCCTAGCCTCTATCAAGCCCCGAGAGGGATCAAATCTTCGGAGGTTAAAAACTCTATCAGCTTTGGTGTGTCATATATATAGCCACCCATACATTGTTTTAAACCATGTACAAGGCCCTCCTAAAACCATGGGTTGTTTAGGAGGCCTTGCACATGGTCTTAAAACCATTTGTAAGGCCCTCCTAAACCATGTACAATAAAACCATGCTTGAGGCCTTCCACATGGTTTTAAAACCATTTGCAAGGCCCTCATAAATCATGTACAATAAAACCATGGGTTGTTTAGGAGCAACCATGTGCAAGGCCAACATTTTTTTTGAGGATAATTCATTTTTAATTTTAATTTTATTTTGTTAGGTAAAAACATTACTAACATATCCACCATATTGTGTTGTTTTCATTACCGATTTTCTTTTGGAGGATAATTAAATATTTAATTCTTTATTGTTTTGTTAGGTATGAACATTAAAACATATCCTCCATATTAGGTTTTTTGTGGCCAACATTTATTTTGGTGGATAATTAAACTTTTTTAGTTTTTATTACTTTGTTAGTTACAAACTTTACAAGATGCTTTTTTAGTTTTTATTATTTTGTTAGTTAAAAACTTTACAAGATGGACAAACGTTACAAGGTCTCTTTCATGACAAACATTACAAGATCTAGCTCGTACTGGGTTGTACAACGCAACGACTATCTAAACAAAAAAATAATAATAAGAGAACTTAGAATTAGGAATATTTGGAGGGTTTAGAATTATCTAACGGTAAGAGTTTCACTTATTTTTTTAATTTTTTTAATTTTGTTTTTAAAAATAACTTTATTAAGTTTTAGAGAAAAACTAAATTGATGTTACGTTGAAAATGTTGAATTTTTATTGACTAATTAATCAAGGGATTTACTTACACTTGAAAACAGAGCTTAGTAGGAAGAATAAGTAGTACAATTTTATTGACTAATAAACGGTGTTTAGTAGAAAGAATAAACACCTTGTTATGTATGTGGCATTAATGAGGCTTGAGGAATGGTCACTTGTTTCAGGGGTTGCCATTGGATTATGGTTGTGTTGTTTCAAAAACCTTAGATTGTTTTGGTTTCGGTTTTGATCCTGGACCTAAGCCTTGCTCGTGCATCTGTGTTTTTCTCAGCTTGCCTCCGACTAAGATTGTTGGGTATTTCAATGGTGTTGAACAAAAGGGGAAGTGTGGTGCGAGTATGGTCATTCAGTTGGTAGGTAGTCATTCTTACAGTTTAAGGATGTTTTCCGGTAAGGGCTCGAATACCCGGGCTGAACTCTTGGCCCTCTGGGGGTTATTAATCTTTGCAAAAGCCCAGGGCATTGTTTTACAGCAGATCCTGGGTGATTCGAAGGTTATTATCGATTGGGCTATGCAGAAGAATAACCTTTTGTCTTTAGTTTTGTCTCATTTTCTTGGCAAATTTAGGCTTATATTGGATTCGACTCCACATCTGATATGTCACCACATATATCAGGAGTTTAACTCCCATGCAGACGTTCTAGCTAAGATGGCATTATCACAGGAATCGGGAAGGATTTTGTGGAAGGAGAATACTATGGACGGCACAATTGTGGAGGGATCTCTGAGCTGCTTTTAATATTTTGTTTTATGATGCTTTGGCTGGGGTTTTTCTTAGTTTGAACTTGGACGTTATATTATTGTTTGTTTTGTCTGTATATGAGCTACCTTGTAGCTCTTGGTGATGACATATATTTAGGTGATTTTTGCATTATGTTATAGGTTTGGTTATACTCATGACCCTTAGTTCCTTATTTGAGAGAGATGATTGTTCTATTCTGTTAAGTTTTGATATTATTAGATTATGTAAACAATTATTTTGGGTGCTGAGGCATTATACTTGTTTCAAAGTCTCTTTGGATGATGTAATTTGCTGCCCTTTTGATACGACTTTATAATATATAAAGTTGTCTTTTTCGAATGAAAAAAAAAAAAGTAATAAATTTTTATTGAGTAATAATTAAATGATACTTTAAACATAAAAAGGCCACTTAGGTGAAAGAATAACCAAAATTTTCTATTGAGTAAAATCAATTCGTTATAATTTGTAATGATTTTTGCTTACATATTAAATGTTGTATAAGTGAAACTAAGTTATAAGATTATATATAGGATTTTTTAAATTAATTCTATTAATTTTCTAATAAATATTCAACAAATTTTTTTTTAACTTTTTAATACAACATCTTTATTAGTTT
The DNA here is from genome assembly GCA_001517045.1 of Pseudotsuga menziesii. Lineage (NCBI taxonomy): Eukaryota > Viridiplantae > Streptophyta > Pinopsida > Pinales > Pinaceae > Pseudotsuga > Pseudotsuga menziesii. The sequence goes on along the minus strand of LPNX010307815.1, from coordinate 317,805 downwards.
AAAAATATATATGTTTTTAAGTATTAATATCCATTCAATTAACATTATTAAAATTCTAACTTTTATTGTTTGAAGCTCTTTCTACCGAAAAATCTAAAGACCACTATAATTGTGGTACTTCTACTTGTATACCGTACTAAATCTTATTAGTAAATAAGAGAATTGCACTCAAAGCCCTTGACAAGTACTAAAATAAAAGACTATTGCACTAGAGATAATGAAGTTGGTACTAATTAAAGAAGACTATCATTGCAGATAAAGAAGACTATTGCACTAGACGCTCTAGATGTACACAAGTCGGTGCTAATAAAGAATACACACTATTGTACTAGATAATCTTTAAGTACCCAAGTCGATGCTAATAAAGACGACTAGTGTACTAGTCGGTCCCCCTCCAAAAAAAAATAAAACTATGCACATATACCTTCACGTTGTACTGACAAAGCAAAGAATATTATCGCACTATAAATCCTTTAACTTGGTACTTAAAAAAATTGCAATGAAAAGAAAAGAGATTATGCACAGATCCTTAGAGATCTTTCACTTTGTACTAACGAAGAAGTTTTGGTGAGCAATACTCTGCATGCAGCGGAGTATTTAATGCGACGGCGGTCGCACTATCCGCCGTCCCATCGTTCTTTGGAACGGATCCGACGGCGGACAATGCGACCGACGTCGCATTAAATACTCTGCTGCATGCAGAGTATTGTTCAACGTTTATTGCAAAGAAGTGTTGAAGAAATCTTTTAGCTTGGTACTAAAAGAAAAATATTGCAGTAAATAACCTTCATGTTGGTACTAGAAAATAAAATTATTGTACGACGTAAATAAGAAAATAAAATTATTGTACGAGGTAAATAAGTTGGAGTCTTAATAACGTATATATATCTGAAGAATTTTCAAGTTCGTAAATCTTAATAACACATATATCAATAGAACTTGAGATATTTTGAAAGGCATATTAAATCTTCAAGTAAGTTGGTACTTTTAGGTTTATGAAAAAATCTTAATAGCATATATATCATTAAAACTTGAGATCTTTTAAAAGACATATTAAACCTTGTTGACCATAACGCTACTTTTGGTTCCCAACAAACTAGGCAACGTACCTTTTTTAAGTCTAATTTGTGACTTAGTGGTGGGAAGCAAGGATGGAATTTTACGGGAAAATGTTTCTCATGGGTCAATTTACCCATCAAATACAGCCAAGATTTCATCGAGATTGTCAAAATCTGGCTTGGAATACAAAAAATATTTCAGATTTTGATTGTTATCGGCAATTTTGACGGGTGTTCGTCATTTGAAATTCCAACCTTGGTGGGAAGCATAAGAGATACATAATGAAGAATCTGGGCCAAGGGGTGAATGATAATCCCTGCCGTCCCATGTAAGCCTCCACTCCAATAGCATAAGAATGGTTAGAAGGGTAAAACCAAGGCCTTTAAATAGCATTGTTAAGTAATCTTTTTTTTTAAAGGGTAAAACCAAGGCCTTTAAATACCATTGTTAAGTAATCTTTTTTTTAATAATTACTCGGGTTTTTTTTTTATCTCTATTAAAAAAAAGTCTTGTTCATGTAACAACCTTATGAGAGGTTGAAATAAGTGTCATCAACTTTTGTTTATAGTAAAAACATTTTACAAGAGATTGAAACCATTGTAATCAAATTTTGTTTACTATTTTAAAAAAATCAATATTTTTTATATTTTTTTTAAGGAAACCAAAATTATTGTGGTGTGAAGACCAATCCCTATTTAGCTTATCAGAATCAAATTCTCATAATATCTATAGCTTAAAACTACATATTATACTAATTTGTTAAGAACCCATGTCAACCCTTATCTTTACTTTGTTAAGTATATTGTTGTTCAATGTATATGCTTTGTAAGTCGTCTCGTGAGTATATTTTATCATCCCAAATTCATGGAGAGTACTAGTTGTTTAGATTAGACATGGTATATAAGTAAGAGTTGAGGCCAATGAGGGTATCCAGGGGTTATTTGTATTGAGCTTGCTCAAAGGATGTTGCCCCCTCGAAGTGACACACAATCAATAAAATTCCTTTTTTGTCCTGTTATTTCCATTATATCGTGCATTTTCATTATTTATTGCAGGAGGTTTCTCATGTCTGGTATCAGAGCACTTTCCTTGGCACAAGTAAGAAAACAATTTTCTTCTCTTATTTTTGGCAAAAAAAGAGAGAAAAATTGGGCGGCGACTTTCATATCAAAATCTGCTACTTTTTGCGCAGATTCAAAAGAAAAAAGTTGTAGATCTGAATTCCTCTTGCAAAAATAAACAGTTTAAAACAATCATCTCATTTGGAGTTCCAAAAGTGGAGATATCGCTAATTTAAAATCAGTAATTTTTCATGATTTTGGTGACGATCACGAAAATCGTTTGACTGGATGCCCATATTTATGTTCTAATTGTGTGGGTAGATGCATAGTGGTTATTCCAGTTCCAGAAACAGGTTATAATAATGATTCAGAGCAATATAGAACATGGTTTTCCAGCGTTGTTATTATTGCAGTAGCGCTTCCTCTTTCTATTTGTATTGTTCATTTGAATTACAAGTTTGGATCAAGGAATAATCCCTCTCTGCTTAACTGTGGGAAGTACTTGGGCATAACACTAAAAATCATTGTGAGGAGTACCACAGGAACCCCCGAATAGTTGGCCATTGAGAGGATCTTTCAAGTGAAAAGGGAAACGAACCCTACATGATTGACTAATTCCCACCCATGAGGTAAACCAAGAGTTGTTGTCTGTGGAAAAGAGATTATCAGTTTTACCTGAGCTACAGAGTGTGGGGTACTTCCCCAATACGCAAGTCGTTAGACAACATTGGTGGCCCAGTGACTCGCCTAAACCTTTAGGAATCCAATCATACTTGGGGTCCATATATATCATCGGTTGAAAAATAACAGATTTCATCTATCTAAAGCCGTCACAAATCAACTCCAACTTTAAAAAAAAAAATCCTTGGCTATCACCCATGCAAGAGCAAACAAACAGATGGAAGACGAACTTTCCACCCTCAAGACCAAACTCGAAGATATGGATAAAAAATTTCTCGGCCTCCATCTTCAGCATTCAACCATGGGTAACTGACGACAACCTAAGTCTTCTGTAGACACTGGGTTCTATTCTTTCAGCAACTTTTGTGGGTCGAAGCTTGATTTCCATTTCTTCAATGGTGATAATCCAACTAGATGCATATATAGGGCAGAAACAATAATTCAATCTACATAACACTTTTGATGTCACCAAACTCCCACTTGCATCTTTTCATTTGGAACATGCAACCCTTCAATGGTTCAATTGGTACATCAAGGATCATGAAGAGCCACAATGGAAATATTTTGGCCAACTCCTTTTGCGATAATTTGGCCCTAGTGATTTTGATGACTTCATAGGAGCACTCACTAATGGGTTCCTATTTTCCTGTCATGAACAGGTCATTGACATATAACAGGAGCGTCACTGGTCTCTCACCTTCAACCTTGAAGTAAATATTGGAATCATTTTTACTCTTAGTAAAGCCTAAAGCCATCAGTAAGTTGTCCATCATGTCATACCATGTCAAACCTTGGGATCTTATGTAGTCACTCCCTCTGAAGCGGAGCATCATTCTCCCTCTTCCTTTCATACTCTATGTATTGAAACATTATTTACTGGAGTGACAAGTAGCTTCCTCTACTACTAATATTCTATGTATCCATCTAGGGTCACTAGATACCAATATCCTCTATCTTGAACATTTTAAAAAGTTCTTCTCGAACCGATTTGTGAGCTTGTCATCCTCTATAGGCTTTCATCTTCAACCTTGTAGCAAAGGTTAAGATCTTCATAAAGGCTAGGTGATCTTCAAGCTCCTCATGTAGGTTTTATCCCATGGGTTCCTTCTGAGCTCATACAAGCTAGCTTTCTTTCATTTGCACATGTATGAGTCTTCCTGTCATGTGTCTCAACTCCCACTGGATGCAAATTTCTCTTCGTAGTCTATGTCTTCTTTTCTGTGAGAAGCCTCGTGCTACGAATCTTGCCTTGTGTCCCATGATTTTTCCATCTACTGCATGCTGGATCTTGTAGATCCATATGGAAGACACTATGACATTATAGGAAATTTCAACTCAAAATGGGCCTCCTAAGAAAAATAATAAAATAATAAAATAATATTTATTAATTTTGGAGTAAGAAAAGAAAAAACTACATTTTTTGTTCGTTTTTCGACATATCTCCCTGTGAGTTTACTCAAATTTCAATCGAGGGAGCTTGTTGGATGCGAAATTAAATTCCACATCCAATGAGTACCCACTCGGAATACTTTTGATGGACCCTCTACCCCAAAACAAGAAATACCTTAAAAAGGTGATGATGACATTATCATCATATTTTTTCAAGTATTTCTTATTTTTGGGGTAGAGAGGTCCGTCAAAAGTATGCCGAGTGGGTGGGTACTCATTGGATGCGGAATTTAATTTTGCATCCAAGGATCTCTTTCGATCCAAAATTTGAGTAAAAACACAAGGAGATATGTCGAAAATACAAACAAAAAAGTAGTTTTTCTTATGATATCTATCCCCAAATTTATATTAAAAAATTGTTTAAGACTTATAGAGTATTTCAAATTTAAAGAAATTTCATTAGCTAACACATAATGACATGGAATTTGAATTATGGTTAAAAGGTCCATTTTGACTTGAAATTTCCTCTAATGACTTCCCTTTAGGTGTTGATACTGCATCCTAGACATCTTTATTCTTGAACTGGTACTCTCCTTCCCTTTCTTCTTGGGTACTTCTTCATATTTGGAAGGCTCTACATCAATGATTTAACTCAACAATGTCACATAACTAGAGTGTGTTTGAGGCCTCTTCTTTGTTTGAAAGTCTCGTCATATTATTCTTCATCTTGGATTATTCTTCATCTACCTTTCTCTTTATATTCTTCTGAAGCTCTTTCTTTCGCTATGAAGGATTCTTGGTTCATCTTCACGTATTTTTATTGGAGTGAATCTTGAACTGTCATCACTTCTTCTTCTTAACAAGTTTCATCCTTCTTTTCTTCTAGGTGATTGTACGTGATCTTTCCTACAATTCAAATGTATGAGTTGTATGGTTAGAAACACTTCATAAGGAATATTCATAATGGCAAATTATTATGCATAAAGATATAATAATGAAACTATTTTAGCCAATACAACATTCATCCATATCTCATGGAAACTTTCTAAATTCTTTCCATCTCTACCATGACATCATTGAGATTGTGCACTAATCCAATATGTCAGCAAAGAGATTTCATTCTAGATAAGTAGCAATGGAGTATTGTATAGCACCATGGGCTACTTACCCATCACATGCATATTGATAGTATATTGTCATTGATGCAAACATTTGTTGAGCCGCAAAAAGACCACATTTTATTCACATTTCAGATACCATTTGTCACCTTATTCCTATCTTATCCTTCCATAAAACCATTAATATTCACCACTTTCATAATAAATATGGGTTTATAATTACTATTTTCCAAATCATTTATTTTTTAGTATTTTGAGTGAATTTGTGGTTAATTATTGAGAAAAATAACATATTTTTATTATACTTTAAAGTTGGATGAGTTTGGTGGTGTTTACAGGTGTATTTAAAGACTTTAATAAGCTCAAAAGTGACCACCTAGCCTCAGATTCGAATTTCATCTTCTAGATGTGAGCTAATTTCAAGGAGAATATCATGGACATGTGGAGAGAATATCTCATCCAATATTTGTTGAGGATTTGAAGGGATGAGTTGTAAATTTGTTGAGGATTTGAAAGGATGTGTTGTAAATTTGTTAAGGATTTTGAGGGATAAGTTGAGAGAATAGTGGATCTATAATTATGATCAGTTATCTTGAAGTCATGTATAAATAGGAGGGCTCTCTCCTCATTTTGGTTAGAGATCTCTCTAGTGGTTTAGAAGTAGAGAATAGTTCAGAGTTAGTCATTGAGTGGATTCTTGATTGTTATGTAATGGAGATGATGCTTAATGCACATCCTTTGATTCTGCCATGTTAATATAGTTTTTCAGTAATTTCTTTCTTATGAGTTGTTCATATAGATTTTCAGTTATGTTTTGCTTAAGAATTGTTAGTATAGATTTACCGTGAGCTCGCAAGTTAATGTCAATTGCTTTATCCCAGTTTATTTCATGCCATTTCCTATTTTCTATAATTAGATTTATTTCAATACAATTTTCTTTTTTCATCACTTAGATTCAATTTCAGTTGTAGAAAAAGTTAATAATACTTTGCCCTTGCATATATTTTGTATGTACCTCACAAGTTTACGCTCTCTCCAAGTTGACAATTAAATCGTTAGATATGTGTTATAAAATTGTTTAATTTTTTTATCCAACATTTTGGCATCATTAATGAGGAGGTGCTAAAAGGGATCAGAGTTTAGATAGATAGATAGATTACTTTTACATTACACAACCAGGAAGAGGGGAAAACGGTAAGACGCAATGATGACTTCACTACGGAATTTTTCGGTATTTTTGTGGTGTAACAACAAGACACATCCACTATAGTGGGGTGCCCCAAAGCCTTGTTGTTCTTTTTTTATTTCTGCAAGAGTGTTCTTTTATTTTCTGCAAATGCGAATTTGCTTTTATGCAAGTTTTCTTTTACATTTTTGTAGCGTAAAGTTTGGTTTATTTTCATTTTTTGGCACCCTTATTTCATACTAACTTGCTTCTAACTTTGCATCTATTCATTTTTTTGGTACATATCTTTGTGCACTTTTTATTTATGCTTTTGCACTCGTCTTATGCTACTGTTTTTGTGTTTGTCATATACTCGTTTTTTCTAGTACTTGATTTGATTCCACTAAAATGATTTTAGGATGAGCATAAGCTTAGAGCAGCTCACTCAGACCCTCGTAAAATCCAGGATCTCCTCTTCTCAAAAAGAACAGATCTTGATGGCAGCTAAAGATGTAATTACTCCTCTTGAAGAAAACAAGAAAAAATCAGCGTTTGAAGAATCATGCATATCAGATGAAGATCACATGTTTGAACTGGAGATTGAAGAGGATGAAGAAGGGATCTTGGTTGATCATCATGCAAACAAAGGCTGCATCGAACAATGGTTCCAAGTAAGTACTAGGTTAGATTGATTTTATTTTCATTTTTATTTTATTAATTCGTATTTTCAACATTCAATTTTTTATATTATTGTATATTCTAGGTTTAGTTTTTCAAAGTTAAAAGATAATTTTGGTTTACTTCTTTTACATGTATGGTTCCACTCGAAATTTCACTACACCTAAATGATTGTAAATTTCAATTAGAATAGAATAGGTAGGTTTTAGTTTCTATTTCTAATTTAACATTAGCATGTAGGATATTTTAATTTTATTAGGAATTAAAAATTAATTTTAAATCAAAAAAATATTTATGAAATTTTTTATCTCTTTTCCTTTTCATTTTTCTAGTTATACTAGGAATAAAAAATGCATTAGAAATTAAGTTTTTTTAAACCTATAAACAATTAGACAATAAAATAAAAAAATTAATCAATAAATAAAAAAATATAATAAACAAATAAAACATATATATATATATATATTAGTTTTTATTTTTATTTTTATTTTTCTATAATCTTTTTATGTTTGATTTTATGGTTCTAGTTTTTCTTTTTTCTTCTTTTAAATTTAAATCTAAAATAAAATAAAAAGTTTACTATTTAATTTTCTTAGAAATAAAATTTATTTTGCATCTAGGAATAGATTAAAAACAAAATAAAAAATAGATATTAAAAAAAAAAAATATTAACATTACATATATCATGTTTCCTTGTTAAAGTTTTGTAAGTTATAACTTTTTAAATATATGTATTATTATTAATTTAACAAAACATACAACTATGAATATAATAATATTTATAATAAAATGAATTTTTTTTAACAAACATTTTAATATATATATATATATTAAAACATTACAATTTTTAATATATGTATAATAAAACGTTTTAGAAAAAATAAAACCTACATAAAATGTTAACATATTATATAGATTGATATATTAAAACACCACAATTTTTAAAACATTAATAGATAAAAATAACAAAAAAAAATAATACAAAAACTTAAAAAACCCTAACTATGTGCCTATGTGCCAATGAATAATTTTTTGATTTGCTATTGTAAAACCTACAACCATAAACATTAAAACATTATATATATTAGAACATTACCATTTCTAAAAACATTAATATTAATAAAGAGAAAAAATACAATAAAAAATATATAAACTAAATAAAACAGAGCATTTTGCCCTCAATCCAAAACCTGCAAATGGAGAGCTTTCAACCCGTAAATTGAACCTGCAAACAAACTATCATACGATACCTGCTTACAAACGAGATTTTTCCTTGGATTTGTGAACCTGCAAATATTACGCCATCTGTTTCTCTCCAGTTTCGATCTACGTTCCTGGTGTTCCACACTTTAACCTGCAATAGACAAAATAAACTCTCGGAAGCTGAAAACTCCATCGCTCTTTAGCATCTGCTCAGATCCGTGTTTAGCATCTCATGCCTCCACTATCCTTTAGATTAGGAATTTATATCAATTCAATGAACGTGTGGCATGTAGATGAGATTTCGGCAGATCGGATCTAATTCTAGAGATAACACTTGGTTAGTTGCACTGACAGTTACATCCACTACCCCTGATCCTGTGAGATTTTTGGGGCTCCATCAATAAAAATCCCGAGTCATAGGGGTAACCAACCAGATCTACCTTGAACTGAAGCTTCCATGCTACATTTACCGTGCCTATCTGTTACAACACATCAAGGTTTGTTTTTATTAATTTTTGGAGTTATTGCAGCGAAAGTAAATACCCCAGAATTTAACGCCAATTTTGGGGTACGATCCCAACATATCGGCTCTTTGGAGAACCGTTAGTTTGTAATTGTGTTGCCCCCAATATCGGTTAAAATGGTGGAGGCGTTCAGTGACGATGACACTGCTCAGTGCAAGTATTTTCTTGTATAGGTGCTGCGTATGGGAACTGCGTGTAAGACTGCCAAGAATGGCGTGGGCGTGGCCTCCATGGGTGTGATGAGGTAGGAGCTATCTTGGATTGAACAGAAGAGAAGCAAAGACATAAGGCTTTGCTGTTAAAGATCATCGCTGTGAATGTAAGTTTCTCATATCTGATTTCATGGTTTTCTATTTTTAATTTTGTTTAAGCAAGTGCTCGCTCTTTTAATATCCGTATACGTAAGATCTAAATTGAATGGACTATATGGAGGGAGAGGGATTATTGAAAACCACTCCCCAAAATATGTCTTATACAGTCATAGCGGTTTACTCGACCCTCTAACCTTGTCTCTTCTTGGATATAATCATCCTAAGCTTGAAAAAGATAGGAAACTTCTCACAAGCATAGATACCCTACACAAAAGGCACAGAGAAATAGTTTAGTGCTATAGGCACTAACTCCTCATCGTCAATATTCATCTTAATAGCAAAGAGCTAATCTCTAAACTCGGTGATATTCATCAAGCAGCTTTCCATCGTGTCTGAGTCACTCGTGTGTTAGTGAGCTTGTTCTTCAGGAGCATCTTGCGAGAGACATTTACATTCTGATATAGAGAAATCAATGCTGCATACATTTCTTTGGTTGATTACTTACTTACTGATTATCTGGATCAAAAATGAAAGTGCCTAACTACCTGTCGTTTTATTTCGATTCTATGTGTATGTTTCAACAAGAAGGGTAAATATGTTGTTTCAAGCTGAAACAATGCTGAAAAAATGTTAATAACATTAATTGGGAAAATATTAAACAAAATTCCCAATATAACATGTTATTCATATCAACATTAAATATTAACATTAACTAATGTTATTCATATATGTTACTCAATTAAAAAACATTAATTGCATATATTCTTGCATTTATTTATTGTGAAAGGAGCCTTTTCTTTTCCCTGGGTAACTCAATAGATGACGCTAAAGTTTTTCATTCAATTGCTAGGTTTGAGAATCATTCGATCGAAATGATAGGTGAAAAATGAGTCAATATTAATTACGATAAACCTTCGATCAACTAGCGCCAAATAAGTTGTGGAAGAAGAGAAGAACGAACTATTTGTGTCAAATATATTACTATAGCTGGAGGGAAACTCTCCAAGTGTAACCATTCCCATGAAGAGACCAGCATACAATGTATAGATGTTTCTGCTTCTTCCACATGCACTATCTACCAGTAGGCTTAGAATATCCAAAATCTTGACAACAAGCTCCTCAAAGCAATGTTCTACATTGATGCATGTCTTTGCACTACATTCAAGATGCATGCGTTTGTTTTGCCTTGAAAAATTAATACCCTCTTGTTTGCTAACAACCCTCTCATTTTCCTTGCCTACTTTATCCCCAACATTTTGTCTACTTCTCAACATTTTATGATCATTGGTAACCCACATCTTAGTAACCCTCTTGTTTGTTGGCACATCTTCAGATATCTTTTACTGGTGTAAGCAAGTTCGGTCAAGGAAGACGTGAGTTTGAAACTAAAATTCTCTAAAACATAATGTATTTCCATTCGGATAGATGCTCTAAATTTTTTTCCATCCTTTTCCATCTCACTAATTTTAGCTACCGAGAGTTGTATTATAAAATTGTTTTTTTCTCAATGAGCCGAAACTGCCTTTAACGTGTACAACTGTGATTTTATAAGTTTTTTTTCATGCAAAACAACTTTTTTCTATATTGGAAAGTATTTATTGGTATTATGTGTTTTCACAACGGATAATTAAGATAAATTTTGCGAGCACTTGAGTGGGCCTAATGGTTAAGAATATGTGTTATCTCCTTGGAGGTCACAGTTCAAAACCAGCGGGGGTTAGAGTTGCTCATTGGCCTGTTGTGACAAGGCTAGAAGGGTAGGAGACCCCTGGGATAGAGGCTCACCTTGATGGGTTTCAGGACGTCATGGCCCATGCTAAGTCACAAGTTATTGGTATATCTGGCTTGCAGGCTGTTGGATATACTCTTGGGAGGTTGCTATTCCCATGGTTAAAAAAAAAAGATAAATTTTGTAAACCAGTACCACAGTATATCAGTAAATTTTTCAAACCAATCACATAGCTATTCGACATATGTTATAAGTGTCTGCACTGATACAACGGTTATGGCCATGTTCATGTTCACATCGAATCTTAAATAAAAGAGTAGATTGGGCTTATATATAATCTTTATAAATAAATAAGATGTGTAGGGAAGAATTTGGAGTCATACTCTATCGCTATTGAATCCCATTTTAAAGTTAACTTGGTTATAAACATTATATATTATAATCTACATTAAAGATTATAGTAACCGAGAATATAATATATAATCATTATTCACTACACTAATAAAGATTATACTTGGAAATTATATACTACACTAAAATAAAGTTAACTTGGTAAATGCAAGGTGAATTATTTTATTAAAATTAATAATAATAATAAAATAAAAAACATTAATATAATATTAATAAATAAATAAATTTTTTTTTTAGCTACGTAAAAAATAAATATTGAATTAGTATAATTAATTTTTATTTTTCTTAGATAGTTAGTATAGTTAATAGGTATATAAAACAAAAAAATAATTAAACAAAAATATATATATGTTTTTAGGTCAAACATAAAATAATAAAATTAATATGCATCTTTGAAATAGAAGGCTTAGCTACTGTCATAGCCAAACATTCTTCTTAATTTTTATTTTTGCACAGCGGGACCTAGCACATCTTCTGTTAGGGGGAGGTATTATGCTTCTAGAGAGGTCGACCACTGAAAGGGTCAACCCTCTCTCTCTGTAACTCAATCATTACATAAAGACGCACTTATCTTTGTATAAGGAGGATGTAATTTTTATTTTTTCAAATCCTTTGTATTGCAAAAACAATTAAAAACATTAGAACAAAAAAATACAAATAAAAATAAAAATATAAACATTAAAAATTAATATAAATTTAAAAATAAATAAAATAAAAATACTACATAACATAAAAATAAATCAATAATACTTTGTTCTTATTAATACTTTGTTTTATTTTTTAGAAAAAGAAAAACATAAAAACAATTAGAAGTTATAAATTAAATTAGTTTATATTTATATATATAATAAAAATAACAATATTTACAAAATATATTTTGTTCCCAAATTAAATTAAATTAAAAAATTACAAACAACTTAAAAAATATATATGTTTGATCTTTTCTGTAAATAAATAAATTTAAAATATATATGCATATATATATATATATAATAACAATAAAAGAATTATGATAAAAATACAAAAAAATTAAAAACTAATAACATATAAATAAATTATGTAAAAAATAAAATCGTAAAATTATAAATTTGGAAACTTCTCAAAATTTTATGATCAACAGGTCACTCACAAACAGGTTTCGATAAGAAGTATTGCTACTTTTAGGTATAAGAGCATTTTATTTATTTTAACTTTTGATTAAGCACATAATTTCACTGATATTTTCAATGCTCTAACAAGTTTGTTGTAGGGAAATACTAACATTTTTCAGGTTTAAAGACGAACAAATGGCATGCAGAAATAATTTCCAAAATCGCAGGAAAATTTTAGAAAAATGTTCCATCGAAATCTTGAAGAAGTTGAATTTCCACCATGTATGTCATGACATTCTTCTGTCACAAAGAATCTTTTCAGAAACCAATTATGACATGTCATTCCGCCATCTGTGTTAGAGTCTACTTTTTTTGCTTTACACATCATGACTTCCCGCATGTCTACCTTTCTAAGTCGCACACTTTTTTCCTCATTTTCAGTTTATCTTTTTCCTTCTAAATAAAACCATTCAGTTTCCTTTCCATGACTACATTGCTCTGTTATCCCTGCCATAAAAACTATTTTTGACATTAATACATTTTTATCTATAGTCCACCACTCATTATGTACAACTCGTGTTGACTTATGTGGGATTCCTTAAGGCCCACCTTTCAACAAGTCTTGCCCCATCGACCTCGGCACATTATCTAGGATAGAGATGAGTTCATTTTTAGTACCTTGAGGCTTCCATTCCTTAATGGCAAGTTCTCTCGCTAATAATCATGGGAATACACCAATGTCCCTTGATCATTAGATCTTGCAAGTGCCTCGACGTCAGCTCTTTTATTCGCACTTTGCACGATGTACTTAGGTACCTTGGCACTCATTGACATCAATGGTGAGACTGATTCGCATTCGTTAATGACATTCATCAATGGTCGGTAATCCAACGACTTCTTTCCATGTTCGAAATTGACACATTTATTCACATGGTAAGAATTGTACCATCGGGTTTTGTAGTGGGTGAAGACTATATACTTTTCATGACATCATCAGCAGTTTTACAGCAGCATACTTCAGCCATATGAGAGTACCACAGTTTTACTTTCAGCTCTCATCTTCTACTTCATCCAACCAAGCAGCAGTTCAGATCCTTCATTTCACATTTTTCAGAAGCAGCAGCCACATTCCTATTGCATAAATTCATCAACTTTTTTGGGTAAGTGGAGGTATGTTGTATTCTAATATTTAGCCATGTAATTCCTTAAATGCTAGAAAATGAATGAATTTGGAAAATTCCCTCACTACATCCCTTTCTCATTTTCATAAACCTAATACATCTTAAGTTTGGGGGGCGGGGGGGCGGGGGGTTTCATTACCATTTTACATATTCATCATCTCATTTACCATTTACCAACATGTCTTTCCCAAACTATGCTATATATATTGGCATGATTCATAATATGAAGAAAAGGCTTTCTAATGTAAATTGATGGTTCATCATTTTCGATGCATGCCTACTTTTAAATCTTATGTATTGCAGCAAAAATATGAGTAAAAAAAATGAATGTTGTTAACACAAGAACCAACATTTGTTATGGTTGTCACACAAGAACCAACCATAAGGAAAAATTGCTACCACTCATGCATTTCAAATCCTAGAAATATTTACTGTTACATACCATCATCATGTGAAGCCCACCTACAAAGCCAAAAGTATTAAAGAGAATCAATGCATAGTTCCATGAGGACATGTAACCAGTCAAATTGGGGGGAATGTTGAGCTGCAAAAAGAACACATTTTATTCACCTTTCATATTCCATTTGTCACCTTATTTCTATCATATCCTTCCATAAAACTATTAATATTCACCACTTTCATAATAAATATGGGTTTATAATTACTATTTTCCAAATAATTTATTCTTGAGTATTTTGAGTGAATATGTGGTTAATTATTGAGAAAAATAACATATTTTCATTATACTTTAAAGTTGGATGAGTTTGGTGATGTTTACAGGTGTATTTGAAGACTTTAATAATCTCAAAATCGACCACCTAGCCTGAGATTCGAATTTCATCTTCTAGATGTGAGCTAATTTCAAGGAGAAGATCATGGACATGTGGAGAGAATATCTCATCCAATATTTGTTGAGGATTTGAAGGGATGAGTTGTAAATTTGTTAAGGATTTTGAAGGATAAGTTGAGAGAATAGTGGATTTGTAATTATGATGAGTTATCTTGAATTCATGTATAAATAGGAGGGATCTCTCCTCATTTTGGTTAGAGATCTCTCTAGTGGTTTAGAAGTAGAGAATAGTTCATATTTAGTCATTGAGTGGATTCTTGATTGTTATGTAATGGAGATGATGCTTAATGCACATCCTTTGATTCTCCCATGGTAATATAGATTTTCAGTAATTTCTCTCTTATGAGTTGTTCATATGGATTTTCAATTATGTTTTTCTTATGAATTGTTAGTATATATTTACCGTGAGCTCACAAGTTAATGTCAATTGCTTTATACCAGTTTATTTCATGTTATTTATTGTTTTCTGCAATTAGATTTATTTCCATACAATTTCATGTTTTCATCACTTAGATTCAATTTCAGTTGTAAAATAAGTTAGCAATACTCTGCCCCTGCATATATTTTGTATGTACCTCACAAGTTTACGCTCTCTTCGGGTTGACAATTAAATCTTTGGATATCTATTATAAAATTGTTTAATGTTTTTAACCAACAACATTCTATCATGCATAATACATTTCACAACTAAACAATGTCATACAAACCACTGGATATGTAGGAAACAACTATTAAAATAATTATCTTTATTTGTTTCGTGGGTAGACTCCTTCTTGAGCCTTCAACTTCATCATCTTCTTTATTCATGACATCATCATTTCTTATCCAAATGCTAAGGTGGATAAGAGGTTCTCAAGAATTAAGTCCTTGATATTCCTCATCACTTCATGGATCTTCTTTGAATTGTGAGAGCTTGATCTTCATTTGCTCCCATCTTCTCTTCTCTTATTATGATTCTAGCTTCTTCTTGTGTGCACTCTTCCGAGAGTATGTTGAAGGTAATCACTTCCTTCTGGCACACATTCCTCGAAAGAATGAATCTCGTGATCATGGGAGGCCATTCAAGGTGGTTATAACAATATCTTATTCTTCTTTGATTTCTTCGTCATAGAATCAAACACTTCCTTTTGGTGTCACATGAGAGATGAGATAGAATCCCTAATGATTCTCTTAGCTCTAACCTTAGCCTCATCTCCCTCTGGCTCTTAGAGATTCCTTACTGAAATACTGATCTAAGTCAATTTATTCAAGGATCACGGAGTTCCTATACTTCCATACTTGGAAGTTGTCAACTTCACTAAGCTTGTCATCAAGCTGGTGTGATTCTAGGGTTTGTCAAAGAAACCCTAATTTTCAAAACTTGGAATATCAAAATTATAATTGGATAGAAGGATGGGCCTCTTCAAGGCGAGTTATCCAATGTACTCTTTTTATGAAAATAGTGGAGGGAAGCTTCCAAAACAGGAAGCCTTAATTTTCCAATATCTTCTCCAGAAATGCCTGATATTGTTTCCGTGGTATCTACAAAATTACTTCTCCTCTGTGTTTAAAAATTTGTGCTGAGGTATCCTTTTCTATCATCTTTCTAACACAGCATATTAGAGCAGAATTAGTTTCACCAATTAGGACTAATGTGCTTTTTCCCAAGGTGACTTGTTTTAGGACTGTTCAGAATACAGAACCTGTGCAAACTTCCATGTGTCATTTTTTCACCTTATGGGTATGAAACTTGTACCAAATAAATTAAATTATGTTCCCTATATTGACCATTTTTCAAAATTTCATTTGGACCTTTGTAGCCTAAGATATAACAATTTTCCCTAGGTCATATGTTTAAGGATGAATCCTAGGAGAGGTTTGAACTGTGACTTAGGGGAAACATATCTACTATAGTATAGTGAATCAGAAGCTGAAAATTTTACACATGTTTCATCAGGAATTTATATTCAGCGTGTAAAAGTTTCACATCCTGATACTTCTCCAAACACTAGATATAGTGAATGCACCAAAATGACTAGTTTTAGTCTTTTAGGGTTTTCAAATTAGGGTTTGAATTTCCCAGAGTTCTACCCAACCAAAAATTCGATCTTGGTCTTTAAATTTTGATTTTTATGAGGAGAGAAATCCTATGCTGGGCTCACTCAAAAATTCCTCTTCTATGAAAATCCCTAATTTTCGACAGTAGTGAGAGGTCAAAAACTGAAAATGCTCGGAATCAGATTTTGATTCGATAGAAAGATGATCCCTTCAATGGAAAGTTAGCCTAGCCTCCTTTTGTTGATGATATATAGAGAGAGACCCAAAAAGTTAGAATCCCTAGCTTCTGCAGCTGCACAGTGTCTTGTTCTCAGGTTAGCTTTGATACCATGTTAGATTTTTATCATTTAATCAATATGATCTAGGATCTTATCTCAGAGAATAACATTCACAACAATAATCACAAGAGACAAGATATATAGAAAGTTTTCCTCAGGGAAACCATAAAGGAGAAAACCCCGCAACTTCCTTAGCGATAAAATGAGCACCAATAGCAAAATTAAAACCCAAAAACACAAAGATGATCTCCAACAGTTATTCTCTCTCTCACTTGTGCAAGATACTCCTCTCTCACTCATGCGCTACTGTTGAGTGAGTGTGTTTTTCAAATAGAGAGTCTCACTCTCTATTGATACTTATTTTCTAGTTGTCTTTTACTCTTACAGGTTTGACGTATTTAGGAGAGTCTAATAACCCTAATACCCCTTAACTGTGGGGACTATTTCCCCAACTTATAACAGAGGGTTAACCTCAACTCAATTGTGGGAACTATTGCCCCGACTTACAACAGAGGGTTAACCTCAATGACTTTACATGACTTTATTATATCAATGACTCTCCTGATTGAAGGAACAAAAATCTCCGTTGAGGTACAATGAAATACGATAAGAAATATACAAGTGAATACATTCTGAAGTTACAAATACATCAACACCAATAACTTGTCAAAAATGCATATATATAAAAATTTCCAAATATAATTCCTTTCACATAATAGCTGGCTATAACTTTAATAAACATTCATCCTTAATCTTTAAGAAAATAAACAACATAGAAATCCATAAGAAGAATCAACCTTCCACAGTTAAATCTAGTTCTGTAACCAGAAAAGTCATTTTTGCACTGAAACTAATTTTTCTGACTTTCTCTTTCCACATTTAGCCCTTCCTAGGCTTTCACCGTGAACTACGGACATCGAAAATCTAACATGTGATGGAGTCATCCATCCACACTTCCACCTTTCTAATTCCTCTTTTCTTCCTTTCACTGCGGACTGCATAACTCATAAAACTTAACTTGCAACAAAATCGTTCATCCATACTTCCTCTTTCTGCCTTGCACCTTTCCACGTTTCACTCTGGAACTAGGATACTTAACACACGACGAATTTGTTCATCCATACTTTCTCCTTCTGCCTTTCTTCCTTTCCTGCTTTCCACCTATGGAACTTAGAAATCATAAAACCAACGAATTAATCACTTCATCTAACCCCTTTCCTCTTTCTACCTTCTGCCTATCTACTGCAGAACTCAGAAATCAGAAACCAACCTTTTTGGAGAAATTTCATCTCTTTGCTACTTGACTTCTTCCACACCATCAATCTTGCGGGGTCAATATCAATCGTCGATCTTGCCTTCCAACCTTTCATTTTCATTGCTCATGACCGCAAATCGGAAAACCAATCTTTTTTACTTGGCCTTTTCCATACTGCTAATTTTTTACTTTGGAATGCGGATATCGCTGAAATGATTACTTGCTCTTTAGTTTTTCCACTTTTCGACTTCTAACTTCTACCTTCCACAAGCGAATTCTAGAAGTCAGGAAAATACATCGTAACTTCAACTTAGCCACATTTTGACTTTTAAACCAGACTTATGGGCTTCATGAACTTAAGCAAATGCGAGGGAAAACCCAGGAATATTCAGATGCAAAACATAGGAACATTTAACCACAACAAACTCTTCTTGAACCTTCAACAAGTATTCAACCCATCTAGTACATTCATAAGAAAACATAAGGAAGTGTTTAAGGATAACGAGAGAATAATTATAAGTATTATATGTGAACTCCATTGAACTTGGGATGGTTCAACCCAGAACAAAGCTCTAGTCCTCCCAGAGGGAATTAATACACCAGGTGTTAAATCTAGGAAAACATATAGCATGCATGTAACTCTTTGCAAATTCATTGTGACACCATTAAGCAACCCCAAAATAAGCAGAAGAAGTTAGTCATTTAGCAGAGCAGAGTATCCCTTTCCAGAGACTAAATCAATCCCACAAGTTACAGTGGATTGGAAGACAAAGTGGTGCATTCCATCTTTAGTGATTGGTGCATCCCGTGCAGTCATAATCATTCCTGATAGACCAAGAGTACTTCTCCTATGAGAACGACATAACCAAAAGCCAAGAATCAATGAAAGTATAAGCCTTCTTGGAATATAACCTCGCGTTTAGTAGAGTTGAAATGATGAGCTTCGATTCGAAGAGGAAATTGATCCTTGCATTGATTAATTTCAGCGAAGATTATTGAGTGTAAATATCGTACATCTCGGATAGAACCATGGTCAATATCGTCATATCAACGGTCGAGAATAATTTCACAGAATGAGATAGCACCTAAGATAAGCACTAAGAAATAGAAGTGATCGTGAACAAGCACCTTTATGATCAACGGCTATGAGTTATTTTGTTGGTTCAACTAGCACAGATTAATAAAATCTTGGTGTGCACGAAATTATTATTAAATCCGCCATATAGTGTTTGGGGTCCACCGTTGATCTAGATCTGACGGTCCTTAGGGATCTCACAGGATCAACTAGCAGGGAGGTTAACAACGAGGATGTGCACGAAATCTTTATGCCACCCACCTTTTGGTATTTGAGGTCCACCGTCGATCTAGATCTAACGGTCCTAATAAATTTCGCAGGCTCAACTAGCAAGGAGGTTAACAATGAGGATGTGTGCAAAATATTTATACCACCCACCTTTTGGTATTTGAGGTCCACCGTCGATCTAGATCTGACATTTCTTAGAAATTTTACAGGCTCAACTAGTAGGGAGGTTAACATCGGAGATGTGCGCGAAATTTTTAATACAACTTATTTTGTTCTCATAGGAGTCTGTCGTTCATTGAGAATTGGAGAGGCCATGTGTCGGGCTGGATAAACTTAGCGGTTCGACTAAGGTTAGAATCAGCTAAAAAGATGTATCGATCTATCTAAATACAGTATACCAAGGACTGGAATCATAAGAGTAGTACATTTCTGAGAAAAACAGTGCGAAACTAAAGAACAACCAAAGGATACTCATATGAGCACACACACATGCTTCACAACAATACTTTTATCAACAAACCTAAGGCATTATTTTCTTATTACAACAACAAGGAAAACATACATTCATACATCCACCGACGTGCCTAAGCTCCTTAATCAGATAAAATCACATAGTATGCAAATAACACCGTACATAACAACAATCCACCATTTGGGTTTCCATTTCACCAAATACAAGGCACAATCACTCTAACATTCTACCATTTTATAGGCATCATTAAATCTAAGTTGCTATTTCATCATTGAATTGACATTAAAACCCATATTTAACATAAACAAACATACTCTGAGCTCAATAAGTTTGCAGAAACAATACTCAATAATGGAACCGGTTGTAAAACGAGCCACACTGAAAAAGGAATAGTCACGTTCCATCCATCCATAGATTAGGCATAGATCACTCTGTCCTCAATCACCCCTGAGCTAAACTATGCATTCCAAGAGTGGTGACACTCAAAATCAATCGATTTCTCCAATGAGGAATCACTTTCCTAACACAGAGTTCTCACATAGCAAGTATTCCTTGTTCCATCATACTTCGTGGTGTCCCGCCTCCAAGCTTATGCTTCCTTATTTATCCTTTTTGTTTTTCCTAGGTCTTTTGCATCTAATGCCCAATTCCACCCAGGAATTTCCGCTCCACTACCTCTTGATTCTCCAAGGTGGGTCTAGCGCCATACTAGCATTCCCACGCCTGGTGCAATTGTTCTAAGAATGACCCTTCACTTCCCCCACTCTCGCATGAAAAGTTTCCTCATTCAACATGGTTATCCCTATCATTCATATTTTTATTACAAGCATAACATTTCAATTACATTTGTCCTCCAAGGACTGATTGGCATATTCTAGGTCTGTCAATCACATTCAAAAATAAAATATCCTTTTCAAATTTATTACAAATAAATTTTAATACTAGGGGGATATTACAAACGGTGCACTAAACATTCTCTCATCCTCAACTGAACCCAAAATCATGTTCTAAAATAAATACACTAATTTGAAATATTATGACATTCTTTGTCATAGGATTTCACTACCACTAAGTTTAGTCTGTAATCTTGTAATTGCACTATATTCTAGAGGATTATCCAACTCAGAAAATTGCATCCACATTGTTGTAGCAAAGCATTCAACTTGATCTATCATTTTTTCTCGATCTAAAATATCTTGAATATGTTCTCCTTGTATCTTGGTCTCTCGACAAAAATGGCTCTACAAATTCTTGTACTTCTCTATAAATTCAACCTTTAAAGTCTCTCAACATCGACAATCATTCCAATATTGAAGGTATACCATAGAAATGGCCTCCAACAACTCATCTTGAGGAAATCGTTCTCTAATCTCTAATGATAGTGATTTTGTAATTTCTATCAAGTTCCGTCTGACTAAAATTACAACATTGTGAAATCGTTCTCTTGACACATGGCAATATTTGGTTGATCTTCCTATCTTATCATTATAATAAAAGGGAACCATATTCCCACGCACTACCATACATAGCATCCCTTTTTCATCAAACTTTAAAAAAAATCATCATTTCCTATATTGATTAACTTGCTCCAATTTGTAAATGCTAGACCTGTAAAAGGCTCTGCCATCATATACAAATTATCCAATGCAAGGCATGTTAATTTTCTTGCTCTTGTGTATTCAACAATATACACTGTGCAACTCTGATCCATCTTCACAAGGTTATTCATTTCATCAAGCATAGGAAGAATTCCCTCCATTGTTGATAATATATCTATATCAGTTTGTAGAAAGAGAAGAGTTTGAGCTTTTTCTACACTTGAGCGATATTCATACATCACCCTACAAAGGATGCATATTTATTGAATAATATTTCTGTTGGTCGCTTCAGTGAGATCTATCTTGTATCAACATCTTTTAATAGTTTTTTTCCATTTGTAACACCATCAGAAAAAAATTTAAACTCTAAAAATCATTTGGGACTCTCACAAAAGTATGCATGAACCTCATGTACAAGATATTCAACCTTTGAAATGAATGAAAATTTAATCACTATTTTAAATGCAAGATTCATCCTGTGGGCCATACAATGAAAACTAATCATATACGATGAAGCCGAGAGTTACAATCTAGCACAAAAACCATTCCTTTGTCATTGCATTACTGATTCTCCATCTACTCCAACACATACCATTTTTTCTGCAATCATGGAAGGATCCATACCACCAATTCCCTTCAAACTATCAATAACAAGTTCATAAATATTTTATGTTCTATCACTTTTGGTCATTTTATGAATTCCAAGTAGCTAGGAATGCCTGATATGGTCATTGAGCATATAAATGCTCACGCAAATCCATGAAGTATCATCAATAGTCGTAACTTCATCTAAAGACATTGACAAAAATGTATCATTTTCAATCTTCTCTTTCATATTGTCCTCTTCTACTTGAGCTAGATATTTTCCCCATTCCCAACCACTTGATAAAGACCAATGATAAGGGTTTCCTACTGAATTTTCGTCCATGTTCCTCATGACAATGAACCTTATTTTCCTTATATAGATAAAACCTTTGTCTGTACTTAATAAATAAATAAAATGTTTTTATGCTCCTATGATTTTAGTATTGTTTGATGTTCTTGTTTCAATTTCATGCCCATAGTTCAGCATTTTTGAGTTACTTATATAATGATGAGTTTATAGAGGGAAGTCAGGAAAGTAACTTAATTCATTGCTTACATTCTTGGTGTTATTTTGGGTCCTCATGTAAACTTATCTTAGGTGGTTCTTAGTATTTATCAATGCCAAGAGGAATGGTTGATATCAACAATTTCTTAGCTTGGGAAACATATCATTTTTTTCATGATTTACTCCCAAATTTTTGTTATCCAGATATGAGATATACTATATAAGTTTACCTTTTTTGTACATGGATGTGATTCAAAAATATTTGTTTAGTTTTATTTTAAATTTCTTATGCTTCACGTACGAATGTAGGATGAAGCTCCTGAGAAAATCAGATAACCCTACATATAAAGTAATCTAAATTATAATAATTTGCATTATTTTCTTTTGTTCAATTTTTTTGCAATCTTAATGAATGAACACAACAATCTAACATTATGAATACTATTCAATAAATTTATTTCTTTTTGTTATCAATTAGTCGATAAATGGTCAAATTTTGTTACACGCTTGCAGTATATAATAGAAATGCTAGGATATGCCAATGAGGAAGAGACGATAGTTCTTGTGCTAACATACAATTATGGTCTAAGTGAATACACCAAAGGAAGTGTGTATGCATAGGTAAAAGTTGACTGCATAGACATTAGTATGCTATCTTTTCTTTTAACCCTCCCTTTTGATATTTTGTAATTAATGTTATGGAATTTGTATTCGCAAGTTGCCATTATAAAATATGATGTATACAAGAGTACAAAGGTTGTTTGGGTAGTTACACAATAACATGGAGGGAAAATAACCTAGGAGCCAATGGAAATAACAAGGATCAACACTAAAATTAATATGTTTCTTGACCTCGATGGATTGAAAGTGGCGAGGCTCCTTTGTTGTTTGTAATCTATGTGCATTTTATATTTAATTGAATTTGCATCGATGACAAAAAATGCAATAATCCAATAAAACAAAGATTAGACAAAAATGTGAGTAATAGTATTTTCATAAGTAAAATGGTTTTTATATTAAAAAAAGAACAGAGTTTGTACAATACAAAGGTTTTCATGTTTCCCCCCTCCTTTATATGCTAGAAAAAAAGCTCAAAACTTATAAAAATTCCAAATTCCATTAATTTAACAACATTTAACTTTGAGGATAGACATTATATTTTTCTGATTATTTATACCATGATTTTCATCAAGGTAATGCTACAAATATTGTAATTCAAAATCATAATTGCTACTATAGAATATAAAAATTGTAGCTTCAATTGCAGACTTTGAATTTTTCCTCTAAACCTACAATCTAGGTCTTTTCTCCTCCCTTTCCATCGACACTCTACTTCTTCTATACCTTTTCTAGTTTCCACCTTTTTCTTTATTAGAACCTGGTAGATCAACATGTTTTTGGGTAAAAAATTGGACCATGGTAAGCATATTTTGCAATCATAAATTTAACATAAATTTCAAGATAGCTATGAACTAAAAAACCAACCAAATCAACAGGTTTAGAGTATGTTAACTTACAAATATATACTCTTGGTGATACATGAATAGAAAATATTATAATCTAAACTCTCAAAACATTGTCACTCTTTTTATAATAAATGTGAAAACAATAAACTAAAAATTGTATAGCTCAAAAACTCACTCTAAAGCCACCATTTTGATGGGGACTTATTCTCCTTTATAGACTAACAAAGTAGAGAATGTAAAATGAATATTGACACAAACAAAACAACATTTCAACTAATGTTTTAATTGCAATCCTAATGCACCTTCATTGTATGAATAGATGAGCGAGTTGATGTGTGCCTTTACTATAGATATTACTATTTTTTCTTGAAGTGAAATATTACTAAATTTTTATCCCTTGAATGACAAACTTATCTCTTGTATCTTTAGGTGAATCCATGAAGATGGGTAACACTTTTTTGCTAAATATGACGATGAAAAATCATTTTTTTACTCATTTATTAAATCAAATCCCTCAAAACTCATATATTCCTTGTGAATTCTGACATGCAACAAAAAGACAAAATTGTAGGGAATTAAGTTGTCTTTCCACCTAGCCCACATGGGTGTGCCTCATTGGGAATTGAATTGTAATGAAGTCACAGTTGTAAATGGAGGTCATGAGTTCAAATCACACCCAGCTTTACTCCTGTCCCATGCTTGTAGGGTGTGTGGGGCACCTAGGGGTATAGTGATAGCGAGATTGGATCGCTGGACCACGTGTCATGTGAGTACCATCCTAGTCTCCAGCTGTTGATTCCCCTAGCAAAAAAAATTGTCTTTCCACCTATATTTAAAAAAAAATATTATTATTATTTAATAAGTCAAAATTGTACTTAAGGATATGTTTTTTTTGTAAATTTCATGAAAAGTTAACAAGTGGCGTGTGTGTACATAACATAATTTAGTGTTAAATGCACAATTTTTGAAAAAAACATATATGAGCATGATCTACACAAAATACACTCGAGCATTCATATATTTTTTAAGCTAACCATTGAAACTTTTGATGACATTTTGTACACGTGTGTGGACGTAAACATTTTTTATTGGGTACAAAATAGGTCAAAGTGCACACATTGATCTAGGGCATATATAGTTTTTGAAATTTTTTGGCTATATACTTTTTATGTTCTTGTTCTTGACTTTTCTTTGCATTGATTCAAAGTTGTGGACATGGTTTGTAAGTGTAAGTTGGAGAAGAAAAGAAAATACTATCCTATGGACTTAGAAACCCATAAATTATATGTCAATGGATAGACGATTTGTTGTCAAATCCATCGGTATGAATTCCACCACCTAAGGTGCATGCTAGGATAGAGTTTAGGCCCAACACAAAGGCTAGTAAAATTAAATTTGTAGAAAATAGGGTAAAATCTTGTTTTTCAAGCCCTTGATAGAGCTATTAGCTCCGTCGAGATCTTAAAAACCCTTGATTAAGGTTTTGAGTATAATTTTAAATAGGTCAATCAAGGGTTTAGCTGCAGTTAAACTAAAATATCGATCGAGCTCCTTTACTTTCTATAGTCTTCTTCTGGAATTCTATTTATTTTTTACTACTGACAATAGATAGATCAAGTCATTTAGAAAAATCTCAATCGAGGGTTAAGAAAACCCTCGATCAAAGGTTTTATTAACTCGTGCTCGATATTTTTTAAATAGCTCAATAAAGAACTTGTTAAAGCCCTCTAGTGAGCTTTTAAAAGCTCGATCGAGGAATTAACAAAAGCTCGATCGAGGGATTAACAAATGCTCGATTAAGCTCATTTTTCTCATACTTGTTCCCTCTTCTTTCCAAAAATTTATATCCATCTTCATGGGAACACCACTATTCTAATTGCAAATTCTTGGTTTGACTTTATATCTATGTAGTCATCTTCTCAAGCAACAACCTTACTGATCTTGAGTCTCTAAAATTGACATCGTTTTGTTATTTTTTTCACTTTATGTAGGGTTTCTTATATATCCATATTATTTTATTAGTTGATTCTTTGGTTTTCCCCTAAGGTTTTCTTTTATAATTTATTTGTCAAGAAATCATTTCACCCCACCCTCCTAAATCCTCCCTAGTCATTACACCTTAACAGAAAGAGTCAAACCAACCATGTTAAATCCCTTCGAGTTATTTTCTTTTGTATTTAGCAGGTGTTAAATCTCTTGGACAAGTGAATGGTGTTTCTATTGAAGATTAGTTTCAATCCACAAGCATGGATATTTATTTTGTTATTCCAAGCTTCCCATATAAGAAACTTGATCTATTGGTTTTATTTGTTGATGTTAACATAATGTGTCCCTTTTTGTATGTGATGTTAATGTGACTGTAGGTTTTTATAGTTTTATTCAGGTTATTAACAACATCATGCATCAAGACAAGAAGACCATAGTTAGCTCATAAAGTAATTGAACTTGTAGAACAATAATTTTCTAAGGATGTCTCGCCAAAATATTGTGACAAAAGGCATGGTGGATATATAAGGAAGCATGATAAAAAACACCAAAATTTGTTGATGGTTAGGTATCTTGTACTATCCAAAATGATTCTAGAGAATCCTTCTCATTTGGGAACGATCTCTCTAGAAGAAGAAAATAAGATTCTAAAACCATGTCTTACAAGATCTATTTCTTGTCTATGTGATGATTGAATATAGTTTATATATGTCAATCTCAAAAGTGTTCTTGATACACAAAGAGGGCATATTGCCTCCAAGTTCTTGTCTTGTACATGCCACATTGTTTGTGTCTACGACCGCAAGAAGCATCTGATTAGTGGGGATCAATTGGTAGTTCTCTTTAGGTAGGCATGTTGGCCCATTCTTGAACAAGGTTTTGTAACTAAATAGAAAATGATATAGATATGTTCTGCAATTATAATTTCCTTTGTTCAATACTTCACCGATCGCTAAGTATCCTTAGAGGATTAATTCTACATGAGCACGATCACATGAAAACCCTCGGAGTGATTGCCAAGTTAATGGTTGCCATTCATTCATTATATAAGTAATTTGGAGGCCCTCTACTCGCATAACGAAGGACCTACAAAAAAGAAAATCACGACTCACCCTGTTGCTTTTTCGGAACAAATGCGGTCATGGTCGATGAGTAACCCACACGAATTGTTTACATCAAAACACTACTTAGTAAAAGCTATCTGTGCTGAAATGGAATATGGAATATGTAATGAATTTTGGTCGAGTAAAATGGAATATGTAATGAATTTTGGTTGAGTAGAATGGAATATGTAATGAGTAAAAGGTATATGTGCTGAATTTTTGTTGAGTAAAATGGAATATGTAATGAATTTTGGTTGAGTAAAATTTAATTAGTAATAATTTATGTGCTGAATTTTCGTTGAGTAAAATGGAATATGTAATGAATTTTGGCTGAGTAAAATTTTATTAGTAATAAATTAATTTGTATGATTATAATGATTAATGTTTATGGAGATTAATTTTTGTTTATCTGATTTTAAGAAGAAAAATATTAGGTTTACTTTAAAGTCTTTTGTGTGCTCAAAAAATATTATAAAATCATCATAGTTTTGGTTAGTTTGGAAGTTATAAAGGTTTGTATCGTAGCAAATACTATGAAACTCGGATGTAATATGGGTGTTAGCAAGCTACTTTAAGAGAAAGTGATTTTCATTCTCATCAAAATAAAATACACTTTAAGAGAAAGTGTTATTATAAAATACAAAAAGTCATTAATATATTTGATATTTAACGAGCATAGATCCAAATCCTAGCCTCTATCAAGCCCCGAGAGGGATCAAATCTTTCGAGGTTAAAAACTCTATGAGCTTTGGTGTGTCATATATACAGCCACCCATACATGGTTTTAAAACCATGTACAAGGCCCTCCTAAAACCATGGGTGGTTTAGGAGGCCTTGCACATGGTCTTAAAACCATTTGCAAGGCCCTCCTAAACCATGTATAATAAAATGATGGATTGTTTAGGAGCCCTTGCACATGGTTTTAAAACCGTGTGCAAGGCCAACATTTGTTTTGAGGATAATTCATTTTTTTATTTTTATTTTATTTTGTTAGGTAAAAACATTACAACATCTCCATCATATTGTGTTATTTGTCTTACAGATTTTCTTTTGGAGGATAATTAAATATTTAATTATTTATTGGTTTGTTAGGTATGAACATTAGAACATATCCTCCATATTAGGTTTTTTGTGGCCGACATTTATTTTGGTGGATAATTAAACTTTTTTAGTTTTTATTACTTTGTTAGTTACAAACTTTACAAGATGGACAAACGTTACAAGGTCTCCCTCATGACACTTTTTTAGTTTT
This sequence comes from Pseudotsuga menziesii, assembly GCA_001517045.1. Lineage (NCBI taxonomy): Eukaryota > Viridiplantae > Streptophyta > Pinopsida > Pinales > Pinaceae > Pseudotsuga > Pseudotsuga menziesii. The sequence continues at coordinate 289,514 of LPNX010307815.1, read as the reverse complement.
TATTACTTTGTTAGTTACAAATTTTACAAGATGGACAAACGTTACAAGGTCTCCCTCATGACAAACATTACAAGATCTAGCTCGTACTGGGTTGTACAGCGGCAACACCTATCTAAGCAAAAAAAAAAAGAGAACTTAGAATTAGGAATATTTGGAGGGTTTAGAATTGTGTAAGAGTAAGAGTTTCACTTATTTTTTAAAATTTATTTAATTTTGTTTTTAAAAATAAGTTTATTAAGTTTAGAGAAAAACTAAATTGATGTTACCTTGAAAATGTTCAATTTTTATTGAGTAATTAATCAAGGGATTTACTTACACATGAAAACGGAGCTTAGTAGAAAGAATAAGTAGTACATTTTTATTCACTAATAAATGGTGTTTAGTAGAAAGAATAAACACCTTGTTATGTATGTGGCATTACTGGGGCTTGAGGAATGGTCACGTGTTTCAAGGGTCGCCATTGGATTATGGTTGTGCTGTTTCAAAAACCTTGGATTGTCTTGGTTTCGGTTTTGATCTTGGACCTAAGCCTTGCTCATGCATCTTTGGTTTTCTCAGCTTGCCTCCGACTGAGATTGTTGGGTATTTCGATGGTGCTAAACAGAAGGGGAAGTGTGGTGCAAGTTTGGTTATTCAGTTGGCAGGTAATCATTCTTACAATTTAAGGATGTTTTCCTGTAAGGGCTCGAATACTCGGGTTGAACTCTTGGCCCTCTGGGGGTTATTAATCTTTGCAAAATCCCAAGGCATTGTTTTACAGCAGATCCTGGGTGATTCTAAGGTTATTATCGATTGGGCTATGCAGACGAATAACCCTTTGTCTTTGGTTCTGTCTCATTGGCTTGGAAAAGTTAGGTTTCTGTTGAATTCGACTCCACATCTGATATGTCACCACATCTGACAAGAGTTTAACTCCCATGCAGACGTTCTAGCTAAGATGGAATTATCACAAGAGCCGAGAAGGATTTTGTGGAAGGAGAATACTATGGATGGCACAATTGTGGAGGGATCTCTGAGCTGCTCTTAATATTTTGTTTTTTGATGCTTTCACTGGGGTTTTTCTTAGTTTGAACTTGGACGTTATACTACTGTTTGTTTTGTCTGTATATGAGCTACCTTGTAGCTCTTGGTGATGACATATATTTAGGTGATTTTTTCATTCAGATGTTATAGGTTTGGTTATACTCCTAACCCTTAGTTCCTTATTTGGGAGAGCTGGCTGTTCTATTTTGTTAAGTTTTTATATTATTGGATTATGTAAACAGTTATTTTGGGTGCTGAAGCATCATACTTGTTTCAAATTCTTTTTGGATGATGTAATTTGCTGCCCTTTTGATAAGGCTTTATAATACATAAGGTTGTATAAGTAATAATTTTTTATTAAGTAATAATTAAGGGATACTTTAGACATGAAAACGCCACTTGACTAAAAGAATAAACAAAATTTTCTATTGAGTAAAATCAATTAGTTATAATTTGCAATGATTTTTTATTACAAATTAAATGTTATATAAGTGAAACTAAGTTATAAGATTATATATAGGTTTTTTTCAATTAATTTTGTTAATTTTCTAATAAATGTTCAACAATTTTTTTTTAACTTTTTAATACAACATCTTTATTAGTTTAAAAAATATATGTTTGTAAGTATTAATATACATTCAATTAACATTATTAAAATTCTAACTTTCATTGTTTGAAGCTCTTTCTACCGGAAAATTGAAAGACCACTATAATGGTCGTACTTATACTTGTATACTGTACTAAATCTTATTAGTAAATAAGAGAATTGCACTCAAAGCCCTCGACAAGTTGGTACTAAAAGAAGACTATCATGAAGTTGGTACTAATAAAAGAAGACTATCATTGCAGATAAAGAAGACTATTGCATTAGACGCTCTAGATGTACACAAGTCGGTGGTAATAAAGAATATACATTATTGTACTAGATACTCTTTAAGTACCCAAGTCGATGCTAATAAAGATGACTAGTCGGTCCCCCTCCAAAAAAGAAAAACCATGCAGATATACCCTATTGCACTATAAATCCTTTAAAAAAATTATCGCACTGTAAATCCTTTAAAGAAATTGTAATGAAAAGAAAAGAGATTATGCACAGATCCTTAGTATCTTTCACTTTGTACTAACGAAGAGATTATGCACAGATCATTAAGATCTTTCACTTTATTGCAAAGAAGTGTCAAAGAAATCTTTTAGCTTGGTACTAAAAGAAAAATATTGCAGTAAAAACCCTTCAAGCTGACACTAGGAAATAAAATTATTGTACGAAGTAAATAAGAAAATAAAATTATTGTACGAGGTGAATAAGTTAGAGTCTTAGTAATATATATATATATCAATAGAAGTTGAAGAATATTACATAAAGACCCTTCAAGTTCGTACTAGAAAATAAAAATTATCGTACGAGGTAAATAAGTTGATACTGGAAATTTTTTAGTAACACATATATCAAGAGAACTTGAGATATTTTGAAAGGCATATTAAATCTTCAAGCAAGTTGGTACTTTTAGGTTTATGAAAAAATCTTAAGAGAATATATATCATTAAAACTTGAGATCTTTTAAAAGACATATTAAATCTTGTTGAGGATAACGCTACTTTTGGTTCCCAACAAACTAGGCATATATCATAAGTATGACTACGTACCTTTTTTTTAAGTCTAATTCATGATTTAGTGGTGGGAAGCAAGCATGGAATTTGACGGGCAAATGCTCGTCATGGGTCATTTTACACGTCAAATACAGCTAAGATTTTACCAAGACCGTCAAAATCTGGCTTAGAATACAGAAAACGTTTCAGATTTTGATTGTTACTAGCAATTTTGACAGGTGTTCGTCATTTGAAATTCCAACCCTCGTGGGAAGCATAAGCCATACATAATGAGGAATCTGGGCCAAGGGGTGAATGATAATCATTGTCATGCCATGTAAGCCTCCACTCCAACAGCATAAGAATGGTTAGAAGGGTAAAACCAAGGCCTTTAAATACCATTGTTAAGTAATCTTTTTTTTAATAATTACTGGGTTTTTTTATCTCTATTAAAAAAAGTCTTGTTCATGTAACAAACTTATGAGAGGTTGAAATAAGTGTCATCAACTTTTGTTTATAGTAAAAACATTTTACAAGAGATTGAAACCTTTGTAATCAAATATGGTTTACTATTTAAAAAAAATCAATAATTTTTATATTTTTTTATAAGGAAACCAAAATTATTGTTGTGTGAATACCAATCCCTATTTAGCTTATCGGAGTCAATTTCTCCTAACATCTATAGCTTAAAACTACATATTATACTAATTTGTTAAGAACCCATGTCAACCCTTATCTTTACTTTGTTAAGTATATTGTTGTTGGATGTATATGCTTTGTAAGTCGTCTCGTGAGTATATTTTACTATCCCAAATTCATGGAGAGTAGTAGTTGTTTAGATTAGACATGGTATATAAGTAAGACTTGAGGCCAATGAAGGTATCCAAGGGTTATTTGTATTGAGCTTGCTCAAAGGATTTTTCCCCCTTGAAGTGACACACAATCAATAAAATTCCTTCTTTGTTTTGTTATTTCCATTATATCGTGCATTTTCATTATTTATTGCAGCAGGTTTCTCATGTCTGGTATCAGAGCACTTTCCTTGGCACAAGTGGGAAAACAATTTTCTTCTCTTATTTTTGGCAAAAAAAGAGAGAAAAATTAGGTGACGACTTTCATATCAAAATCTGTTACTTTTTGCGCAGATTCAGAAGAAAAAAGTTGTAGATTTGAATTCCTCTTGCAAAAATACGCAGTTTAAAAACAATAATCTCATTTGGAGTTCCAAAAGTGGAGATATCGCTAATTTAAAATCAGTTATTTTTTAGAATTTTGGTGATGATCACGAAAATCGTTTGATTGGATGCCCATATTTATGTTCTAATTGTGTCGGTAGATGCATAGTGGTTATTCCAGTTCCAGAAATAGGTTATAATAATGATTCAGAGCAATATAGATAAGTGTTTTTCAGCGTTGTTATTATTGCAGTAGCGCTTCCTCTTTCTATTTGTATTGTTCATTTCAATTACAAGTTCAGATCAGGGAATAATCCCTCTCTGCTTAACTGTGGGAAGTACTTGGGTATAACACTAAAAATCATTGTGAGGAGTACCATAGGAATCCCTGAGTAGTTGGCCATTGAGAGGATTTGCCAAGCGAAAAGGGTAATGAACCCTACTTGATTGACTAGTTCCCACCCGTGAGGTAAACCAAGAGTTGTTGTTTGTGGAAAAGCGATTATCAGGTAAATTAAGAGTTGTTGTTTGTGAAAAAAAATCCTTGGCTATCACCCATGCAGGAGCAAACAAATAGATGGAAGACGAACTTTCCACCCTCAAGACCAAACTCGAAGATATGGATAAAAAATTTATCGGCCTCCATCTTCAGCATTTAGCCATGAGCAACTGACGACAACCTAAGTCTTCTGTAGACACTGGGTTCTATTCTTTCAGCAACTTTCATGGGTCGAAGCTTGATTTCCATTTCTTCAATGGTGATGATCCAACTAGATGGATACACACAGCAGAACAATAATTCAATCTACATAACACTTTTGATGTCACCAAACTCCCACTTGCATCTTTTCATTTGGAACATGCAACCCTTCAATGGTTTAATTGGTACATCAAGGATCATGAAGAGCCACAATAGAAATATTTTGGCCAACTCCTTTTGCGACGATTTGGCCCTAGTGATTTTGATGACTTCACAGGAGCACTCACTAAACTTCACCATACTGACACTGTGAGAGAGCATCAGACATAATTTGAGAAATTGGCCAATCAAACAGAAGGATTATTGGATGCATTCTACAAGAATTGTTTTATCAGTGGTATGAAGGATACAATTCGATCTGAGGTTAAAATGTTTTTCCCCAAGACAATGATGAGATCCCTAGGGTTGGATAACTTGAGAGAGGACAATATCATAGCTCAACAACACTCCTAATCCACTTTTGTTCCATTCAAAAATATGGTTTCCCTAAGACCCCCAATCATGCCAGCTCCTAACACCGCTACTATCAAGCACTTGTCTAAAGCTGACATGCAAGAACATCGAGAAAGGGGGATTTTTTATAATTGTGACAAGAAAGTCACGTGGGGACATCGATGTGCTGAGAAAAAACTCTATCTATTGGATGTGGCTTCTCCACCTGCCCCTAAAATTTATGAAGCTGCACAGGATCCAGTAGATGATCAGGTCAACATTTAGTAGCCGCCTGTTGACCCTCCTTCTCATGATGACCACCCAGATATGTCTCTCCATGCATTAGCTGGAGTCACCACCCCACAAACCATGTGGGTCAAGGGTTTCTTCAAGAAGATCCCTCTTAGAATATTCATTGATTCTAGTAGGAACCATAATTTCATTGACCGTAAGATTGTGAAACATGCTAATTGTTTTGTCCATCCTTGCTCTAGCTTTAAAGTCACGATTTCCAATGGGGGCACTATACCCTATAGAGGAAAGTGTCATAATGTGTGTATCTCTATTGGAGATTATAACTTGCGCTTTAACATGTTTTACATGCCCTTAGGCGGATGTGATATGATTTTGGGCACTGAATGTTTACACACACTTGGACCCATCTTATGGGATTTTTCTTAACTTTGGATGCATTTTTTAGTCAATGAAAAAAACACACACAATGAAAGGCTTACAACCAAGCTCTCTTAGCATCATCAGTTCACATCGCATGGAAAAGAACCTTAAGAAGAATTCACATGGTGTCATCGCTTAGCTCCATTCCATTTAGATGCAACCATCAACGGTCTCCACTACTCCCTTGGCTCTACAACAAATTTTGGATTGATGTGCATGTGTAATTGTTGAACCAATGGGATTTCCACCTCCAATTTCAGACGACCATCATATTCTGCTTCTTCATGGAAGCATCCCTTCCAACATTAGGCCCATCCGTAAATGGGTTTGGCCAGATATCTTAATGTATTTCTTTGAAAGGATCCCTAAATATGGAGGCAATATAGTGATATTAGTTGTGGTTGATTGCCTCTCTATATATAGTCAGTTTTCTTCCCTCAACCATCCATATGCTGCCTCCTCAATCGCACAAATTTTCATGGCCCAAATATTCCATGATGCAACTTTCACAATTCATTTTTGGATAGAACTATTTCACCACACTCACCCCAAAATGCAGATGAGTTCAGGGTATCACCCACAAAGAAATGGTCAGACTGAACTTGTCAACAAATGTTTGGAAACTTATCTTTGTTATTTCACCTCTGAACAACAACGTCATTGAGAAAAGTGGCTCCCTCTCACTGAATGGTGGTACAATACCTCCTCCCATACTGCATATCAAAGGAATCCATATGAAGCAGTTTATGGTCAGGCACTTCTAGTGATCCTTCCATACTCCCGCAGAAGTTCACCTATTCAAGAAGTTGACACGGTTCTCCAAAACCGAGATCATATTCTTCACATTTTACAGGAAAATATTCACATGGCAAGAAACTGAATGAAACACCAAGATGATGGCCACCGTTTTGAGTGCACTTTTCAAGTTGGTGATATGGTTTTTCTTATTTTGCATCCTTACAAGTGATCCTTCCTGAAAATCAAAGGGCATCATAAGTTGGATCCAAAGTTGTATGGGCCATATAAGGTTCACCAGAAGCTTGGGTTCATTGCTTATACATTGGAACTTCCTCCTTCTTCTCACGTTCACCAAGTATTTCATGTCTCTTGTCTCAAGACAGTTATTGGCACCAACATTAAAGCACAAACTCTCTTACTGGAACTCAATAATGAAGGATCCATCATTTTCAAGTTGGTGACCATCCTCAATAGGAGTAGTCTTCAACGTCGCTCTCGATCCATCATAGAGGTTTTAATTCTGTGGCATAACATGCAACCATAGGATGCTACATGGGAACCAATTCTTCATATTCAGCAACAATTTACATGTCTAAAAGTTTGAGGGCAAAGATTTTCTAAGAGGGAGGGGATGTTAAGAACCCATGTAAACCCTTCTCTTTACTTTGTTAAGTATATTGTTGTTGGACAGATATGCTTTGTAAGTCATCTCGTGAGTATATTGTATTATCCCACATTCATGGGGAGTAATAGTTGTTTAGATTAGACTTAGTATATAAGTAAGTGTTGAGGCTAATGAAGATATCCAAGCATTAAAAGGAGGCTTACCCCTCGAAGTGTCACGCAATCAATAAAATTCCATCTGTGTTATGTTATTTCAATTATATCATCAACCAACCCTACAAAATCCTAAAGAACACCAAAAAATCTTGTATTAGTATCTAGGTTCCCTCATGAAGTTGATGGACAATACAATTTCAATAGGAACATGCAAGCGCAAAATTTTAGAAATGCATGCACATTTATAGGAATGGGCATGTGTTTTTGCTTTGACAATTGTTGAACCTCCATGCAGGATAAATGCAGGGATAAGAGTGCATCCACGTTCCTATATCTATAAAATAAAATAAAAGGGTTGGTGGACCTCATTCTTTCCATTCCCACTTCCAGTCAATCGTTTTTATCCATAACACAAGCATGTATTGACAACTACCACCCCAATCCAAATTCAAACCAAGGGGTGTTACCACTCCTCCATTTAGGTATTGCTTTAACTCTTTGTTTTTTTCTATTATATGCTTGTTTAATTTAATAAAAAAATCATAATTTTAAAAGTATCATAATTTTACCAAAATATTGTTTTTAGATGCAAATTATTTGTCTTTTATTACAATGGTATAAAATCCTGAATCAAATCTAGAAACAAACCTCAGAATAGATGCATGAAAAAACATTAACCCTAAGGAGAACCCAACACATAAACCTAGATTAACCAAGACTTAAAATAATTGGGAATTTTCATTCAAGATCTTAGGACCAGAAGGCAACCATCAATCCCTTCACTAGCCACATCTCTCAATAGCATCATTGCCTATGTTGGTCATGCCCATGGTCAATTGTTGAGCATATTTGAATATAGGGCCAATATGGTCTACATTTATACTCCATTGGCCTTAGTGAAGAACATATCAACGATTTGAAAATTAGAAAACAAATCATTGTTGGATTTTTCATTGATCCAAGAAGCAACTAACCCCTTGATCCATGCAATAGGCACCTTTTCATAGATAGGTGCACGTACGAAACATGGAAAGAAAATTCAATGAGACCGTGGTTGATGGTTTTTTATAATTAAGCTCCTTGCAACAATAGGGAGGTTCCATTATATTTTCTTTGGAAACTATTTGTTGAGTTCATGTTGGGTCTCTACGTGAAATATTTGTCATTGATGAGTTTTGGGGGGTTGGTCTTGGATATGTTGAGGATCGACCAACAAATAGGCATAATCTAATGAGAGGGTTGCTTGCTCCTATGCGTATGACTACCCCACTGACACAAACAGACACACACACACATATCTCAACTATTAGATCACCTGGTTGACACTTGCACTTCCATATCACTTCTTAGATGCAGTGTACTACAACATAGTGCATTTGTTGCATCATCTAGACATGATCCATTAGAGGAGTATGGAAAAACATTAGGTGCAAGTCTTTCAATCCCCACTCAACATGTACCTTCCATGATATGAATTCAAGAAAATGAGTTCCACCAACTCAGGCGCACTCATGTGGTAAGGGGCTTTGGAGGCCGGAACTGATCCTGGGGTGAGTTCGATGGAAAAGTATAGGTCTCATTTCGGAGGTAGTCTGAGGATTTCCTTGGGAAACACATCATTGAATTCTTCAAGAACAGGAAAGTCTTCTATGCGTTGTTCCCTATCAGAATCTATGTCTTGGATGTTTACTGCAAACAACTTGCAGCCTTTCCTAACACATTTCTTTGCTTGTAAGGAAAATATTTGTCTTATAGAAAATTTCTTTGGAATGCCTTGAACCTTCACTTGGATCCCTAGGCTATAAGTACACAAAATAGACTTGTGCAAACAATCGAGCATGACATGGTGTTGTTCCAGCCAGTCCATGTCGATAAGTACATTGTATGATCCTAAAGATAGGACGTTCAGGTTCACTTTCGTAAGAAATTCATTTAGGTATACCTCAAATTCTTTAACAATTTTCGAAACCTTCCGTTTCATACCGGTTGCTAACTGTACCATCCAAGGTTTATCATGCTTAAATTTTCCTAGTTTGCATCATATCAACAATTTTAGGTGCAACATAACTACGGCAAGCACGAGGATCAATAAGTATTGAAACATAAGTGTTCAAGATCTTACCTTCTATATCAACCATCATAGCTTGATGATATGCCTGTCATCCATCCAATGCTACATAGATCCGGGGTGTTCCAACTATGTCCTTAACAGTTGGTTCTTCTTGTAATTTGTGCAAGACCCCATTGGTATTGTTCTTACAATATTGGTCATAATGAGGCCCGGTGCATTTCCAACAATTGATCTGTAGCGGGGTAGAATTGGCTCCACTTGCTACTGGTTTGTTAACATTAGCAGCTAGTACATAAGGCTTGGTACCAGATCTATTAAAGTTCTTGTTCACTTGAAAGCTGTAATTTTTCTTTCTGTATGGCTGGGTTGGACCCAGGTTTGTGGTTATCAGAGAATTTCTTAGACTTGTCTCGGTTTCAGTTTAGGTTCTCCTGCCTTAGCTGTCCATGCTCATAATATAGCCTAGCTTTGTGCAGCGTGGTATCCAAAGTCTTAGGCATGTCGAATTCAATCATGTCCTGAAAACTGGGAGGAAGAAATCCTAGGAACTGCTGGATCTTTACCTTTTCTCCTTTGATGTATGGTACATAATGCAATATATCTATAAATCTATTAATAAATGCATCCATAGTCATGGATCCCATTTGTAGTTCATGAAACTCTTTCAGTTTTATGTCAAAGTACCTTTCCAACATATATTTTTCTTGGAAAAGTTTTTTGGAAATTATCCCAGCGTATTTCCCACAGATCATCTTTCTTGGTTTGTTTTAAATCCCTCCACCATCATGTTGCCTTGCCATTCATGTTATAGATGACAAGACGAGCCTTCATCTCACTTGAATAGTTATGAACCTTGAAATACTTACTCATGCCCAATAACCATTCTTCAATCTTTTCCCAATGTTTACTTCACCTTCATAGGTCGGGGCTCTTATTTTTCGAAACTCCCCCTGAAGACTATCATCACTCTGCTTCTTTCTCCGTGGAGAAAGTGAATCACCACTAGAAGGACAGTGATGGTCTCCTTTTGGTGCTTCAGGGGTGTGTTTTTCTTTTTCCTCTCCTCTTGGGATGATGGCCCATTTTGGGTAAGGTTCTCTTTTGGAACTATTTGTGGACTGAATAGGTTTACTTTACGGGATTTCTCCCATCATATTTCTTAGTAAGGCTTCATTTATAGCTTTCTGCTCCTTCCTTTCATTCAGGATGTCTTCTCTGAAACTTTTCAATTCATCTTGAAGACAGTGTAAAGTTTTCAAAACATCAGATTTTAGCTCTACCACCATCTCCTCTTCCGAAGTGGGGGTGGTCGTCTTTCTTGCCGACTGTTTTCTTCCTCATTTTTCATAAACTAAATAGTGCTGTAAAAATTCCTGTAACTGCAACAACAAAAAAAATTAATAACAGGAAAAAATTTTGTTAGAAACCAAAATTTAATATTATACTTTATATTTTCTTTGCGGTGATAGCTTGGTGCACCCATAGGTCTCTTAGTATTGAAACTGGGCTCTGATACCACTTGTAACGTCCCAAAAAATTGAAAATATTTTTTTTTATAGGTTGGTAAAAACTATGTAGACAAAACATTATTTACTTGCAGAACTCTATTGTATGCTTTATGTACCACTGTTTATTTGTAAGATGTTCTTACGTTCTGTCTTTTACTTTCAGTCATTATTTTTAATGTAATTTACTTATGATGTCGTACGGTTGTTTATTGATTAGTATTATGTTTATACTTTTGCCGCTTATGTGTCGTCACTGGATTTATATACTTCGTCCTTTCTGCATTTATGTACTTGTTATTTATAGAGTCCTAACTTAACTTTGTTTTGGGAAACAAAGTGGGATGAGTGGCGGGACTCATTCTCCCATGACGGTTTGAGAGGTAAAGGTGTTTACTTGTTAGCAGGATTACCTAGTTCTCTAAACTAAGGCACCTATTCTAATTCACATTAGTTCATACTTGGGACGAGGTCTTATTTAACGAGTACTGTAAATATTGATCTTTAAAGAACATACTGCTGGTTGAATTTGGTTTCTTGTCGACTCAGAATTATAACTAGGTATAATTGCTATTCTCATCAATTTAGTTATCACTGCTAAATTTCATGTTTAGTACTTATGCTTCATTATGGAATTGTAATTTATTGATTTACATATTAGTATTACCTTCATTATATGTGTATTTTATTAAGTCTTATTAATACCTCTTATGTTTTCTATTTGCAGGTTGTTGTCTTGGTTTAAGGACAGACCCTTTATTTTTATGAGGGTTAATTGTTTAGCATGGCATATTACATATGCCATGTTCACTAAGCATAAGCTTAGGGATTAATTGTATTGTATTATGTTCTGGATTAAAGCCTAAGGTTTACATGTTATGTTTAAAGTATAAGGCTTGTGGCTTGTCTTTAGACTAGAGAAAACCAATCCTTATCTATGCACTAAACATTAACATTGTAATTTATTAAGCCTTGGTATAACATAAACGTTGTAATGTGATTACCTTGCGTTATGAGATGGGCTGGCGAATATAACATAGGGTCGAACCATATGTTAGAAGGGTTTAATATTTTGCATGGGAAAGTGGAGGTCACGAATGCAATGAAACCTTACTATGGAGAGTGGGTTTGGTATTTCAATAATGGTCACCGGCTAGTGCATTTAATGTTCTTGGTAATCATGGAAGCCCCAATCTTAGGGCTTGGCCCACGATTGATTTTTCATTTGTACTGTTTGAGTTAGGGTTTGGTCTTGCTCTGCAAAGGGGAAAATGGAGGCGACCTCCATGGACACGAAGGTACGACTCATTTTACCGCACAATATTTTGATGGTTTGGCTTTGATGCATTTAAATGTGGTCATACTTCTCACCGGGTTTGTGGGTGGTTGCAGGTGTTGGGGTCTGTGGAGAGTATCATGGTTCGAAGCTCGTCGCTGGTTCCTGCCTGATGTCAATGATGTAAGGTAAGCCTTATAACAAGCCAATGCTTGTTATCTCTTAGCTGGACTGAGTGATGTCTTCGTTGTTTGGTTTTGGGGTTTCACAATGGGGTTTGAATTCGCCTTTAGGCTTTGTGATGCACATAATTGGGTTTGAATTTAATGGTGTGGGTTTTAGCCATGGAGCAAACTCGCGTTTCCCATGGCTCCGTGTAATTAGTTTTTGGGTTTTGTAAATCGTATATGGGTTTGGATTTTGAGCCATGGGCTGCACCATTGCTCGCAATGGTGCCATAGCCCATTAGCATGCCTGTGTGGACTTAGCTTTGGCTTCTAAATGGACTATGTGGAGAAACTGTGATTGGAAATACTGTGTATAAAACAAGATAGTCTACGTTTCAATGAAATGGACTCATTTTCAATCTTACTATGTATGTATGGAATGTATGCTATGTTAATGGTTTATTAATAGGGTTCTAAAATGGCATACACCTTCATTGGTCTGTGTGTTGAGTAATTTATAATTTGTTGTAATGGTGAACAACGTGGGTTGAAATACCAAGCCATAAGTGGATTAAGCCTTCTCCTTGATGGCTATGATAGCTCTGATGTGATTCCTTACTGTTTGCATTTCATTTATTAGCTTAAGAGGTGAATCGTTAACATAGTAGTTTTATTATTAAAACCATACGGTGTATTTATAATGGCCAGGCCATGGCTTGGGTGAATGCCTCGCATGGTTTTTCAATGGTTGATTACTGTTATGAATTTGAGTTTTAGCATATCATGTGGATTTTCTATAAGCCAGAGGTTGTAGCCCACGATGGTCTTCGTCGATGTTGTTTTAGATTATTAAATGGAATCTGTGTATGAAATGTTGGCTAAGGTCGTGCTGGTATCATAATCACAGTCCCTATTAATAGGACGGTGTTGATTTATAATTGTTGTCCGCATACATAACATGTATAGCATGGCCTTTGGTTATGATAGAGATGACCTACAGGGTCAATCCCTAGGCGTTTACTATATGTAAAGACTTATGGATTAATTAAAGGATTGACTCTTGCGTGTTATGTATTTTATGACTTTTATTTATCTAATGGTTATGCGATTTGATTTCTGGGTATGTATATTAGCTATGGTTGTTATTTACTTCTTTTTCCTTGGGTCTGGACATCCATAGGAATCAATGTTGTGACCTCTGTTGGCATTTAAAGGTTTTAATTACTAGTTGTTTAATGTATGCGATGGTTGTGCATAATAGTTAGATGACAAGAGTGATTCTTATGAAATGTGATTATGATAGTTTAATTAGTGTTGTAGAATTTATATGGGTGAACAAGGTTTAGATATGGGACCACATGGATGGTGACGATGCCTCCTCTGTTCATTTAATTCTTATGATGTTTATTTAAATGGGAATGTTTTAGTATTAGTTTATTCTCAATATAGCAGACCTTGAAAGGTCTTAAATGAATTATTTATCTTGTATTTAATTGGATAGATAGCTTTCCAATTTGTTTATGCATGATGACTTTATATGTGTGTGTGTGTGTGTGTGTGTGTGTGTGTGTGTGTATGTATCTAATACTTCAGATGGTAAATAGTACCCTAAGTTACCTAAATGGTATATTTATTTAATTAAATCTTGATCTTAGGATTAATCTATGTTAATATAAACATGCCTCTACAGACAAATGAAATATGTGAGTAGAGTTTATAAATAATAAGTAAGCAATAATAACAGATCTAAATTAACCTAGTTTATACATAACCTAGTTTTATCAATATAGGAATTAAAAACTAGGGGCAAAACCCTTGCTAAACATTTATGAATAAATAAAACATGCAGAAGCAATTTGACGAATACATCGTAGGTAAATCTTATTTAGGAAAACAACTTACAACTTCAGGTTAGTATACAAATACATATCCTAGCAAAACTCAACCAGCAAATCAATCACATAAGGTTAGGAGATGCATTATAATCATTTACCTAGCATATCGAGCAATTTATCTAGGAAATATAATAGATAGTCTAGGGTTAAAATTTAAGAAATGAAAACCCTAGGAGATATAGTCAGAACCAACATTTCTAGGGTTAGAAATATATAATGAACCTTTACGTAAATCAGTCAGCATCTATACTAGAAATGAACTTGACATACTAAGAACTCATACCTATAATTTTCTGAAGCTCCTTTAATGGCTGAACCTGCACACTTTTAAATAACCAGCATTAACAATTTAAGAGAGATCTCACCTCTGATTTTGATGACCATATCACTTCAGAACTACCACGTTCGTCCCAACCATGACCTGGAACCATTCTCGGTTTTAATCTGGATCCCCCCGAGATGGACTCCAACATGCAAGTATCTTAGAGCTCCTAAAGTAAGGTTTCCTATCTGGTGTATCAGATTTGGATCAATTCTCCTTTTCCTTCCAGAAAATGTGTCGTTAAGAATTTACTTGAGAGCAAATAGGCAGAAAAATTACTCCTCTAATGATAGATCAGAACCCCAAGACTTTCCTTGGCTCGAGTCTTCATAGGAAGACTTTTCAGTCAAAGGCACAGTTAAATCTTGGTTTCTTGATTTAATCCTTTTCAATTACTTTGGGTAATTATTAATATTTTAACTTAAGAACATTCGATTAGTTCCTAGTTGGACTTTCATAGACATTACACTATTTATTAATCTATAATAATAAATAATAATTGATAGAGCTTCTTTTCTTTCTTCCATTTATTTATATTATTAATATATTTAACTCTTTATACATACCATGTATAAAGTACATAATAATATAACACTTTGTTAACAATTGTCTTTGGGCATCATATACCATGATCCCTAGACTTAATGACACTTCTTCATTAAGGTCAAGTAGGTAGATGGTTTAGGTCTACTAGGCTAGGCAACTCTAAACATCCTTGCGTGTTGGATTTCCCTCGTATAATGTGGTATCTCTTCAGTACATTGATGAGAATACAAAAACTCAAAATTTCATTTAATCACTTATAAATAAGTATGATGAGATCAATATTTTTCTCAAGTAGTTTTCACTCGGAAGTTATTAATTTTTGTTCAGTAACCCCTAGCGCTCACCAGAGCCCATACTCAATGCTTTAACAACGTGTTACAATTCAGTGCAATTCCAGAGCTCCTCGCTCAACACTAGTGTATATGACATTGTGTTTATCGATTTTTGCATTCATGATGTGGATTTGGTGTTATATACTATGAACATTACATTTCTCATGGTGAATATAATTATCATGGATGTTACTATAATGAGTTATACATAACTCACATCCCCATTTAATATAATGACTTATTTCTAATTCCGTGGATGCAAGTGAGAACCAAGGGTTGGCACTTGAAGGAAATGTGCGACTTAGCTTGACGATTAGACATTTGGGCATCTTGCATGATGGTGCAATCAATGAGAAATAATATGGGCTTAGTGCCTCCAGTAATGGAAATTAATGTGTTGGCCTTTCACGAGGGGAAGGGTAGAGATAATTACTATGTCAATTCGATCCAGCATGATGCTGCCACAACATTCTCGTGTGAATTTCGGGTTTAAAGATAAAAAAATGGTTCAGATGGATATGAGGTTCTACTTATTTATTATTTGGAAATCTGCTTAGATGTTTTTAGTGTTCTACGAGGTGGAGAAGTGTGGAGCATAAACCATGTCTCAGCATCAACATCGTAAATCAAGATGCGGAAGTAGTGGATGTCGTGCTTCGGGACACAAAGGTTTTGGTCGGGATGGAGTGATGGGTATGTGGAATCTATTTTTATGTTCATTCGCTTCCTTATATATGATTGGAAGGATACAATTGTTGCATAGAATTTGGCCTCAACCCACTCATCTAGGAAGATCAATCATTA
Organism: Pseudotsuga menziesii; assembly: GCA_001517045.1. NCBI lineage: Eukaryota > Viridiplantae > Streptophyta > Pinopsida > Pinales > Pinaceae > Pseudotsuga > Pseudotsuga menziesii. The sequence goes on along the minus strand of LPNX010307815.1, from coordinate 273,426 downwards.
TTGGGTGGTTAAAATATGTTGTCCCTCTTGATGGAGGGAATTCAATCCAAATGGAGGAGCTCCAATGAAATGGTTTTAGATATGTGTATGATCATGGAGCAGACTGTTGATGGTCTAAACAACCTTGATAACAACTTTGATTGGGATAATTCTCTATTTAGGAGGAATTTTGAGGTTGTTGGAGTAGTGATGCAAGAGCTATATAATCAGAAATTGATGAGGGGAGTCTCTTAAAGTGCATCTCTAGGAGCCTATGATTTGACAGAGCAAGGAAGAAAGTTACCAGACCATGATCCTTGTGACGAGCTAGTGACTCTAGCTTCTTTTTAACCTAGCCTCTTCTCTATTAAGAAGATATGAGGCTTAGATTTGGACAACCTAGCTTTGGCACATAAATGGGAACCTCTCATGGACAAGGATCCCAATTTAGGATCCTCGAACATGCAGATGGAGTGTTTCCTAATCACTGAGGAACATGAGGACTCTTCTCATGGTGCACATCCAAAAAAAGCGTTGTTATGATGTTTCAACCACTCCCTATGATATTCAATGTTTTTGAGATAGTCTATTACATAGTATACCCTATAAATAATTTATAGATAGTCAACACTTGATGGTATCATACTACTATTATTCCTGTTTTCTTAGGAAGGCCTTATTTTTTGAGAAGGACAATCATGTTAGTATTTTTTAGCACCTGGGGTGGTGGTTTTACCACCTCAAACCACCTTAAGAAATTGTGAATGATGATATATGTAATCTTGTACATTTTGCTATATATATATATATATATATATATATATATATATATAATAGAATTGTTGCAACTTTATAAAAAAATGACTTAGTTCTAATTAGTTTGATTTAATTTATATTCTAATAGCTAGTAATGGAAATGAATGGCTACGAAAAATATAAAAGGCATAAAGACAAGTGAACACACATCTTTTCTTGGGAAATTACTCATATGTGTTTAATGCATAGTTACCAAGTTCAAGTTCAAGTTCGAATTTAAATTCAAATTCAATTTGGTATCATAAAAATTCGACTCCTAAAACCCAATATGGAAAAAAAAATAGAGAGTATACATCACACAATTACAAAAATCTTCACCTGAGCTTTCCTTCTTGGTATTTCTCAAATGGTTGGAGCAAATGCGTATCCTACTGAGAAGGGGCCTTCTTCTACCTCAAGGGAAAAAGATAAGCATAAGGAAGAATTGCTTGTCCGCATCGGGCAAGGAAGGCGTAAAGAAACACAAAGTGAAAGATAAGGGGGAAGTGCCAAAAGGCTAGAATAAAGAAGATAAGATGTATAATCGATGGTATTTCGAGATTAACTGCAGAAATTAATTAACATAACTACTATATGATTTCCCTTCAATATAGATATGGGACGCTAAAAAATGATGTGGCAGTGCTAAATTGTCCCCCAACTACGCCAACAAGAACATTCGGGATTGACTTAGTTCACTTAATCTATACGGAGCTGGAAAGCCTTGCCCGATGTGGACAAGCGACTTCGTACCTTTTTCTTTTAGCCAAAAATAAAGGCGCTCCAACCCCTCCAACTCGTGTTAAAAACTAACCCCAATTAAGTAGAAGCATTATAACTTTGCTCATTTTGATTAAGTTACGAAATCTCACCCATGCCCCAAGCAAAATTGGAGACATAGGAATGGAAGCTTTTACTTTTTGCTTCGAAAAGTAAATAGCATTGTCCTCAAAATGACATTGATAATTTCTTTTTTTGAAGGGTTTTAAGATTTTGGTGAATTTCAATATAGTAATAATAATTACTATTTTGATAAATGTATTTTAAAAAATTAATTAAAAATTATTACATATTTTAGTAAATTTCTACAAAATACGTTAGCAAATGTGGTGAGCAATTTGTAAACATGCTTGAAACCATAAGTGCATCAGTAAAGCACACATGCATGATGAATAAGGATGAAGAATAAAAAAATGATCCAATATCCAATTAATCCCGGGAGAAAACTATACCGAATGCAATCCCAACTGGGTGAATTAATCAGAATCGAATTGAATGGATGAATTTTTGAATTCTTCATCCCAACATAGTCGAATTCGGTAACTACGGTTTAAGGAATCTATTTCAAGGAATCTATTGACATTCATTTACATTAATTCCTATGTATGATCAACATCGATCTAACTCTAAGAACAACATTTTTCAATGGTTTTTATCTATTGCAAATAATTAATAACATTTTTAATGGTTTTGATCTATTGCAAATCATTTAATAGAGAATATCAGAAAAAGGGATATATCTATGAGATTTTAGACAAATGACACATTAGGTTGAGTCCATTGGTTGTGTTATTGTTGTAATATCAAAGAAATATAGTTAAAATAAAATGCATCAAATATAGGAGTGTTGAATATGATTAAAGTGAAGAACCAACCTCCAATGCAATACATTCAAGACATTCTTCATAGTTGGAAGGATGCCAAATATTTCACCAAGTTGTATATGAAATATAACCTTCGAAACAAACAAAGGATTATATGAGTGGTTGGTGATGTCATTTACACCCAATGTGATTGCACAATTCACGAGGTTAATGGATGGCGCCATCATACCATTCATAAATCATTTCATTATGATCTACTTTGTCAATGCTATAATATTTATAAAGACTTGGTCATATCACATAAGTCATATCAATCAAGTTTTACAAAGTTGCATGAACATTGAGTTTATGCCAATTTTATAAAGTTCTCATCCACCATGATACAAGTGTGATATCTTGGTTATGTGATAGATGTCACAAGCATACATGTTAATTTCTAGAAGATATATATCATTAAGACCAACTTATACCTTCAAGCATCATGTAGCTTTATAACTCCTATACTTAGCAAACTTCTATATGATGGATTTGTTGGGATTACCCCAAGCTGTATGGCCCTTGATGTGGTTCCTTCTATAAAATAACACATAAGTCCTTGGGTGGACACAGGCACAACAAAATTATTTTGAAAAACTAAGTATAAAGCTGATTGACACTAGTTTTTAACATATGCAATAGATCATGCCACGAGAATCTTATGAATGGAAATTTTCCCTCCAGTTTTATAAAAGAGAAGAAATTCAAAGGCTCTCTTTGTAATATTATATCTCTTCGTTATGGACATTGCATCATTTTCAAAAAAAATGTTAGTAAAATCTACTTACCACCAACCAACAAACATTGATATATATTTCAGTGTACCACATTTGCATTATTCTATGCAATTCAACTCTTTAGAGTTATTAGGGTGAGGAAATACCTTTCACTATCCAAAATGTTTATCTTATAATAACCTAAAGCAATTTTCTCACACATGTAAGATTAATCACGCCATTCATAAGAAGGACACATAATGGGCACTATTATTGACCAATATGGGAATTATTTTAAGTTTTTTTCCAAAGTGTATGCTTAGTTGCAATGTTGAAGGTTTTCTTAAGCATGAATTTCCAACAAATTTTTTTTAGCAGCACTAATGCTAAGGAAATGTTGTATTAAGGATGATAATGCATTTTGATGCTAGTGAACATCAACAATAGTGCCAATGAAAAGCCTTAATTTTGATTATTACTAGTTCCAATGACAACTTATGTAGAAAACATACTTGACATATATCACTTACATTTAACATGGTTAGTCACACATTGCTTGTATAACTTAATTTAACATGAGTACTCACACATGACCATTATAACTTAAGTTAACATGATTAGTCACACATCAACAAAACATATTAGTGTATTGTTTCTCTTAAAATGATTACTTTCCATATAGGCACAAGTTAGTATGGATTCCATATCCATATCTCAGTGTAACAAGTCACAACCTTCTAGATTTCATTATTATGGTTTCCACAACCGTCCAATATGTATAGTTAGTATGAAAAAAAATTCTTCAACAAGCAAAACACACCATAACATAACATCCATGTAATTTTAAATTAGTCAAGGAAAAATATAATAAATTTTTTTAGATATGTATAATCACACAAATTGTGTTTGACAAATCACATCAATCCATTCTTTATCATTACGAATGTAATGTATACAAATCATATTATAACCATATTCTTCTAATGCAGATGCATTATTGGGCACTTACATTCACATTCACTAACTTAAATCTACGAAATAAGATACATGACAACAAGNAATACATACATCAACCCAATCAAGGAAACTATAACTAAATTTAAGAAAGGTCCAATTATAATTTTTTATTTCTTAAGTTGATCCGATTGCATTCCATAGACATTAATTCTAAGCATTGGCCATTAACATGACTCACTATTAAAGAAATTAGAAGATCCTTTTTCATTAATCTCTACTCATTGATTCTATCACATAACATAGTCAACAATTGTGTTCCACCCATAATATCTATGTACTTAATAAGTCATGAGGGTATGTCCCAATAAGTATCACAATGGTCTCTAAAATATAGTAGTAAAACCATCACACATTCATTCATATCATATCCACAACCATTCAACACAACTCTACTTGTCTTCAATAAGAAAAATGTATAGATGCATATCATTCTTGCTACTTTAAGTCATCTAAGGAACTACATAATTCCTATATTTCACTCATGCATGCTCTCAATATTGTTATTAGTCACACATGACCAATACAACTATGAAGTAATAATTTTAAGAGTTTTTGAGGAAAACCCTAGTTTTTGACATCACATAACAAGACAAGCACTGAGAGATGGAACCATGGAAGAGATGTTCCCCTAGATGGAATGCATGTAATGAGTCCAATGGAGATAAGGGTTTGTAAAGTCGATCCACAATAACCAATTTATTGTGAGCCACAACTCACCTCCTAAAGCCTTTAACAGATATTTGGTGAATCTGTGATAAGGGCATGAAAACCAAATCAAGCATCAAAATTGAGTTTTGTAATATCATGCATTTGTTTTTTGGAATTTTCAATGTGGCAACACTACCCACGGTCCTAAATTTGAGGACTTTTAATAGTTGACCTCATCATGCAAACATTTCATAGTCTCTTATTGAGAAAAACCCTGGTTTATAAGATCACTAAACAATACGATCACTAAGAAATGGAACCATGGAAGAGAGGTTCCCCTAGATGAAATGCATTGTCACAAGTCCAAAACAGTCAACTATTCATTGATTCAATACATCCTCACCATTTTATGGTGAGTTGTAACTCATTTCATTAATCGTTTCAGGGGCACTTAGTGAATTTGTGACTAGGGCGTAAAAACGAAACTAAGAATCGTAATTGAGCTTTATAATCTCCTACATGTTGTTTTGGGCATGCAAAACATGTTACACAACCCATAGTATTAGGTTCAAGGTTTTTCAATAGTTAGCTTCATCATGCATAAATTGCATAGTCTTTCAGTAAGCAAAACCATAGTTTATGATATAACTAAAGAAGATAAGCACTAGGTGATGGACTCATTGGAGAGACGTTCCCATATATGGAATGTATTTTCATGGGTCCAACAAATTCAATGGTTCATCAAACCTATCCATGGTCACTATTTTGTGCCAAGTTGCAATTCAACTCCTTAATCCTTTTAGGGACACTTCGTGAATTTGTGACTAAGTCATAAAAACAAAACGGAGCATCAAAATTGAGTTCTATAAAATATTGCATGTGTGTTTAGGTATGTACAATGTGGGAATTCTACCCACGGACCAAGATCGAGTAGTTTCAACATTTTATTTCATCAAGCCAAAATTGCATACTTAGTCTTTTACTGAGAAAAAACCTAGTTTCTAAGATCATTGAACAAGACAAGAACCAGGTGATGGGCACATAGGGGAGAGGTTAGCCTAGTTGTAGTGCATTGTGAGGGGTCCAACCAAGTCAAAAATTCATTTACCCAAGACACATTCACCATTTTATGGTGAGTTGCAACTTATCTCTTTAAGCCTTCTAAAGACACTTGGTGAGTCTTTGACCAGGCTATAAGAACCAAATAGAGCACCGTAATTGAGTTCTTTAAGCTCATGCTTGTGTGTTTGGGAATGTATTATGTGGAAAAAATATTGATAGTCCTAGGTCTCCCTAGCAAGAATGCATTCATATGGGTTCAACAAAGTTGATGGTTCATCCGTCCAAGACATGGTTACCATTTTATTGTGGGTTGGAACTTGCCTCCTGAAGGATTTTAGGGATACTTGGAGAATCTATGGCTAGGGAATAAAAAACAAACCAAGAATCAAATTGAGTTTTGTAAGATCTTGCATGTGTTTTTGAGAATTTTTTATATGGGATTTATACCCACAAACCTAGGGTAGAGAAGTTTCCATATTTGACCTCATCATGCCAAAATTACATAGTATCTTACCAAGAAACACTACTTTTTGATATCCTTGAACAACAAGGGTCATGGTGATGGACCCATGGGAGATAGGTTCCCCTAGTTGGAATGAATTTTTACGGGTCCAATTGAATCAATAAGGTTATGGACCCATGAGAGAAAGGTACCCATAGATGGAATGCATTTTCACGAGTCCAATGGAGTCGATGGTTCTTCAATCCAAACCATGGTCACCGTTTTATGGAAAGTTGTAACGCACCTCCTTAATCTTTTCAAGGACACTTGGTGACTGTATGACTAATGCATAAAAAAATCGATCTAGTGATTGAATCAGATTTTATTCTTGCGATAGGAAAGTTATATCTTTGATAGATTGTTAATTTTTGGTGCAAGTGAAGGGATGGTTTATTCCTGTTGTAGGATACATTTATCGACTAATATTTTTTGTTTTAGTTGAGATCTAAGGGTTTACAGGACTGGATAACGTATTTAATCACACTACTTGTGAAATATTTAAGGGAGTATAATATTATAGGATATTAGGGCTTAAATAATTCATTCTTTCAAGGGGCACCACCAAGAAATTTAGATAAGCCCTAGTATGACACATGGGAACATTAAGAAAATTAAGCATGATTTGGACAATTGGACTATAGACGTCTAAAAAAAATTAATTGCTCATATGATATATGTTTGATCTCAATTGTTCTCCATATTTGAGTAAGGAAATTATATATCCATTGTTCATGTATCTCACTCCTTTAGCCTTCATCCCAATGAAATTCTGATGTGAATTGTTGAAAATATTTCCCACTCTACTCCTCCTCCTTAATCATACAATTGTGCACTATTGACAGTAGATCTTGCATGACTTTTATCCTATGTTGATCCTAGTTTGTCATCATTTTTCGACAGTTAAATTACGCGTTTAAACATATGTTTTGTCATCTTTTTTCATATTTTATGTCATGCAGGTCACTATTCAGCCCCAGGTATGAATGAATTTAAGATTTATGTAAAATATGTTTATTATTATCATTTCACGATTTTATAGATTAAAATTGACATTATTTGGAGTGTGTTTGATATATTAATTTATGTATGCATTTGTTTGCAGGTTATAGTCTTTGGACGAGCTAACAACAGACACACATTATGCTAGATATGCGCATAGCATATCCCGCTTACCATCCAGCTCACTAATTAGACTGCGTGATATTCGTTGGCAGGTTTCCCAGAATTAAAAAGTTAGCATGGGTTGTAACTTAAACCTATCCACACGTATGGGTGATAGCATGGCTCTCATTCTAGAAGACTCGCCAGCAGCCTCCTTCTCTCAACATCACACCACCAATCAATGCTAAGAACAACCCTCATGCCACATCACATACCATGAAGAACTAACATTCGATGGAAAAGGAAGAACGTTGTGTGTTGGAATTCGATTAGTTGATAAAAGTAATGGTTGTCTAAATCTTGAGAGAAGTTGACAACTAAAGGGTCGACTTGCTCACCTTTGTAAATATTATGTATATAAATGCCTCCATGCGAAGAGCTACGGGGTTGATCAATTCATTAGTTAGATAGTCATTTTTTAAGAGAAGAACTCTATAACTTTGTTCCTTATTTTTAATAAAAGCTTGATGTTCTGCTGTTCATGATTGTGTTCATGTAAGCATTAGCCAGGAGTCACCCCCGATTGCTAAGAGGGCCCCTCATCAACCAACGGTTTCTTTTTTTGTGTAATTTCGTTATCTTTTCTTTTGTAGTTAGTATAGTTTGATTTCTAGTTTGTTTTCACTAAAATTACTGTAAATGTTTATTTCATTGTTTTCTATAATGCATTAATATAGTTTTATTCTCGAGGTTAAATAGATAGTTGCATGCATAGTTTGCTTTCAATTTACTTTCCAGTTTTACTGTTCAGTTTTATATTGACAAGTATATAGGATAGATTCCTTTAATCAAGTTATAATAGATTCAATTATGTTCATTACCTTTCTGTTATAAGTTCATTCAGGTTAAATTCCAGTTTGTTTCTTAGTGTAATACACAATGATTTCTTTTTATGAATTAGTTTAAGATTATTTCGATGTTAAATTCGATCATTAAGTAGGTTTATTTACTACCTCTATGCATTGTATTTGCATGTGCACAAATTCAGCTGAAGATTAGGTCATTTAGGTTATTTTCAGTTATTCTAGTTGTGTAGTCTATTATTTAGACAACTTGTTTAAATTGTCATTCAGACACCTCTTTCAGACCTGTAGTTCAATCTACCATCCAATTCGTCATTTCGGTTTTAGTGTTTTTAATGTGTTTTGAACTCGTTTAAAGCTCTGTTTCTTTAGTTTTTAAAGTATGCTTTGACTGTAATAGTTAGATGATAGACCTATTTAAAATTAAGACTAAAAGTTAGATTATTTTAGAATATTTATTAAAGTTTTATCCTTTCACCTTGAACATGTTTTGAGTTATGTTATGTTTTGTTTATGATTTCTTTGACTAATACGGTTGTACTGTTTTGTAATCATGCCTTTGGATTGTTTTATCCATTTGCATGTAAAAATTAGTGTTAGATGTGTTATCCTTAGGAAAGTATACTAGTACCTTGTATATTGTCCATAGCAGTAGGAACTATTCCTTTTCCACTGTGTGATTATCGAAAGAGACTTGTAGAATAGAATTCAAAGCTATTCTTATTAAGTTTTCTACTCATTTATAAGTTAGGTCTTCCTTGCATCCTAGTCTTTCACTTGAGAAGTTGGTTGTTGGTAGTATCCTTTTTCAGTCTGAAGTTATTTGCTTATAAAATAAATTATCAATCTAATTGTTGTTGCTATGTTTCTAACATAAATATTCTTTGCATAGTTAGTTCTTGAAATTATTCAATAAACCTTACTAGAAAGATTAGTTTTTTCTTGTGTAGAAGTAGTATTGTATATATCTTTATTCTTTAGTAATTGTTTATAGAATAGAGTAGTGTATTTTTGATACTCTGATATAGTATTATGTTTCGGTTCAATTACCTTAATAGTTGAATTTTTAGGAGTTTGACTTGTTTTTTCATTTTGAAAGATATTTTGATATTTTGTTTGTTAAAATATTTCCACGACACCATAGGAATCCCTCTACCTTTGCATATATTTTGTGTCAACTATAAGCCTACCAACCCCGGTCGATAATTAAATATTAGGTGAATTAATCAAGATGATATAACACCCAACATTTTGGCACCGTTATCAGGGATTTTTTCAGTAAGGTATATTAAGTAGAATTCTCTTATGAATTTTAGTAATATGCTGGTGGTGGGGGAGAGGTAAGACAAGAGGTAAGAACCTGCGCATCTGTTATAACAACCACCCCCAAACCTAGTAGTAGTGGCATTAGTAGCAGAGATTTCCCTTTAGTTTAGTTTCTCATAAACAGACCTAGAGATTCTAAGGGTAGATACATTAGAGCCAGTTCTCAAAACCTTATTAAAATCCATACTAACTTCTACGGGGGATAAAATACCCCAACCACTAACTCAGTGGAAAGGTATCAAAAAACCCACATAGGAAGTAGTTCTTCTTGGAGACCTGGGAAGAAACCATAGATGAAGAAGAAATCATAGATGGGGAATAAATCCTGGTGGGAAGTCCTAAGGATCCCATTGCTGAAGAAAATCTAGAGGGTCAAACTTCGAAAACCCTCAACCCTCCACTAGCGCAAGATCCAAATAATACAAATTTTTCACTAGTAGGAGATCTAAATTTTGTTGACTTTGTTGATCTTGACCAGGTAAAATATCTCTTTGGAAACCCCATAGATACAGTTATCACACAAATTTAAACATACACAATAGAACCTAATTTCCCTCTAGGAGTCAATAAAAACACGGTTGATCAGAGGAATATCTCTCCCGTAAAAAATGTTGGGACGCCCCATTATCTCCTTGAAAGGAGCCTCCTAGGTATATTTACGTTAGAAACTCAGCCTATATGGAGAGACGGGGAGAGAATGAAGATCATGATGAAGTTAGAAATGATTAAGGAGAAGGGGAAAATCAAATTGAGGCTACCTTCGGGTTTCCTATTTTAGACACTGTATAGGATGTAACTATGAAAAACATCCCTCCTTCCTCCTTACCTACTTTCTATGGAAAAAGTAATGAGGACCCGAACACATTTTTGTTCGAGTTTGATATCCTTTATAGAAGCTGTAATTATCTACAAGACGCTCACAAACTAAAACTCTTTCTCACTACACTAAAATATTCTTGCTTGAGATGGTTCATGGGATTAGGTGAAACCACTATCATGATTTGGGATGATACGAAAACCTCATTTTTGTGAAAATATCAAGAGTATTGCAAACCTAAGGACTCTCAACATGATATATTCAAGATACAACAACTTGAAGATGAAATCATAGAGGACTGTCTCGAAAGGTTTGTTTATACATTACATAAATCAAAATATAGTGACCTCTGAGAAGATGTAATACATACACTTTTCCTTAAAGGGATCTCCGAGGACTTGATAGAAAGTCTTAATCTCATGGCAGCTAGCGATATTTCTCACAAAATTTTTGCACAAATCGGTGACATGTGTAAAAATTATTCTAGAATTAGGGGTAAAGTTGGAAAAAACTTTTGGGAGCCTTATAGTAGAAATTTATGAGGAAACATTCCCAGTTCAGGGGAAGTTACAAGGTCAGAGTTAGGAAATCTATTGGATAATTTCAATAGTGACATCTTACGAGCAATGGGTTCACAACTAGATTCTTTACAAGCCAAGAAAATGCAGGATGAAGAACGATCATTAATGAGCATTTTTTATCCAATATGTAGGACCAAACATCCCCAAAGGGAATGTCCATTAAACAACATCTCCATATGTCACATCTGTACGGAGGAACATCTGATAGACAATTTCCCATCGTTTCTTGGGTTGCAAGACATATATAAGAGGGGGATGTAGGTGAAACATCTAGGAGGCATCCTTGGCAACCTAGAGACCAACCAACATACAAAAACTTTCCACCACAACCCCCACTCTATTATCCTCCATGCTAACCACCTCAAGTTGGTAGATTTGGACACCTCAGTACCCTCTTCCTCAATTTCCACAACATCAATATTTGTCACAAGGGTGGAGAGGAGAACCATACCCTCAGTGACAGCTTGTCTCTGCACCTAATCATCCTTATCCTCAGCACCAAAAAAAATTCTGGCAAATTTTTCCTAGATTTGTGCCTCCAGTTCCTCTCATCGCATAACAACCTCATCACTTCTAGAATACAAACCCTTCATGACAACCATTATTACTTGCACAACCAATACCTAACCCAAATAATAAACCAACTCAAGCTCTTAACATAATTGAGTTGCAAACTCTTCCATCATACCTTATTTCGACTGTACCTATACATGAGATTCAATTACGATATGGAAGAGTTGTGAATGACAAACCTAAGTCATCAGTCATCATTCACAAGGAAAATGAAAAAGAAGAGGATTCAAATGAACCCATGAATGATGCCATTTTTGAGGATTTGAACATTCTAAAGATTCTAGTACACACCCATCCTCCACAAGAACCCATTCAAGAGCAAAGAGTTCCTCTATTTCCGGAAAGACTAGTAATAGAAAAATGTGTAGTTCATCCTGAGTATGACATTTTGAATGAATTAAAGAATATCTGTGTCAAAATTCCTCTATTAAAAGTTATCAAGGACATACCAATCTATAGAAAGGTAATAAAGGCACTATGCATTAAACTCCCAGGGAAGAAGAAAAAGGACCCTCTCACAATTCATGTTATAGGAGAGATGTCTGAATGTATGAAAGATCATTCCCAGATTGCAAAATATAAAAATCCAGGAGCCCCAATGGTGACTGTAGTTGTAAACAATACTGCCATAGAAAATACATTAATTGATTTAGGATCCTCCATCAACATGATGACCACCAGATTTTTAGAATTTTTACAGTTGGGACAATTTCTCCAACCTACCCTTTCCATCCTAGAACTAGCAGACCGTACTATGGTAAAACCTGCTAGAGTCCTGGATGACATTATTATATCAGTAGCCTCATGGGAATACCCTATTGAATTTAAGGTCACAGAATCAAAGGATCCTTCTAGAGGAATCCTATTATCTTGGAATACCATGGTTAGCTACTGCGAATGATTTTGTAGGATGTAGGGTTGGAGAGATGATTGTTTCCAATGGGTTGTCTATACATCGACTTATTTTATACCCCCCAACATAACCTATAACTGAAAACACATGGTAGTTAAAATTTTCTTTTGGGGACTAGGACTTTTATGACCTCTCCCTCCCTAGTGATTTCTCCTAGGAACTTCAAGATCAGACCACTGAGAATGTATTAGATCAGTTTATTTCTTCAACAACTTGTATAGATTTTCCTCAGTCTTTTGCTCAATTCGATCAGATTTTTGGAGATGAATTAGAAGAGAATATGGATCTCCAACATTTACAGAGACACCTTGTGTCTTCACAATTGAAGAGCATAAAGGAACCTATACCATAACTTGTGAATTTGGCCCTGAAAACGTTCTACATATAAATGCAGGGTTAAGTGAAAACCAACAAGCACAGCTGCTTAAGGTTCTTAAAAAAAAAGCTGGAGCATTTGCATGGGAATACATTGATATGAAGGGTATACACCCTGACACTTGTATTCACCATATTTATATGGATCCAAACATCTCACCTGTAAGGAAGTCTCAAAGGAGGATGAATCGTGCTCTAAAGGATATAGTAAAAGAAGAATTACAAAAACTCATAAATGTTGGTTTCATCTATCCTATCTCCAATAGTAAATGGGTGTCTCCTAAAGTGGTAGTACCAAAGAAAGTCATAGGGAAATGGCGCATTTGTATTGATTTTAGAGAGCTAAACAAAGCCACACTTAAAGACTACTTTCCTTTACCTTTTATTGATCAAGTGTTAGATACCCTGTTAGGTAAATAGTATTTTTCCTTTCTTGACAGATATAGTGGACACAACCAGATTTTAATAGCACCTGAAGATCAAGAAAATACCACTTTTACATGCCCTTGGGGAACATATGCTTATATATTTTTTCCATTTGGCTTATGTAATGCACCTGCCACTTTTCAGCGAGCAGTCTTAGGAATTTTTTATGATCTTATACATGACTATATGGAGGTATACATGGATGATTTTATAGCTTATGGTAATACTTTTCAAGAGACCCCTGACAACCTTGAGAAGGTCATGATCTGATGTTAAGAAACAAATTTATCCCTTAGTCATGAAAAATGTAAAATGTTACTGATAGAAGCTATAGTTTTAGGACACCATATTTCCTCCCAAGGAATTAAGGTAGATCCTAATAAGATCAAAGTAATTGTTGGCCTTCCCTCTCCAAAAACTCAAAAATAGGTAAGAATATTTATCGGTCATGCAAGCTATTACCGCCGCTTTATTCAAAATTTTACTAAAATAGTTGCACCGATGTTTAAATTTCTTACAAAGGATGTAAAATTCTAGTGGACAGAATCTTTTCAAAATGCTTTTGAAGTTTTAAAAGCTAAACTAACAGTGGCGCCAATAATCAGGGGTCCCGATTGGTCTCTTCCTTTTCATATATCCATCGATTCCTTTGATACAGCCATAAGAGGAGTCTTGCGCCAAAAATAAGGACAAGCACCTTATGCCATTTATTTTATTAGCAAGAATTTGACTTGTTCCGAACTAAATTACACTGTTACTGAAAAATAATTTTTGGCAGTAGTTTATTCTAATAATAAATTTCTCCATGACATTACAGGATACGAATTTTTTGTACATATCGATCACTCTACCATTATATTTTTAATTAATAAACCAATTACCAATGGTAGAGTGACCCAGTGGCTTCTTCTATTACAAGAGTTTAACATCACCATCATTAACCGACCTGGTAAAGAAAATCTAGTAGCAGATTTCCTCTCATGCATTCAACATGATGATGGTGCTAAACCTGTTGATGATGCTTTTCTTGATGAACATTTGTTTGCTGTGTCTGTTCAAACCCCTTAGTTTGTAGACATTGCTAATTATTTAGAAACTAGGAAATCGCCAAACCATTTGTCCCCACATGCGAAACTTCATATTATAGTTTAGAGTTCTAATTATTCTTGGGTTGATAATGACCTCTTCCACACCGGTCTAGATCTTATTATTCGATGATGTGTGTGGGAGGATGAAATGACATAAATCCTCCATACATGCCATGATGGACCATGTGGAGGACATTTGTCTAATAAGCGAACAGTATACAAAGCGCTGCATTCTGGTTATTAATAGCCAAGCATTTTCAAGGATGCTTCCAAGTATGTTAAAGGATGTGATAGTTTCCAAAGAATGGGTAGACCTACATAATCTGATTAGATGCCCTTACAACCTTAGGTCATGATTGAGCCTTTTGAGAAATGGGCTCTTGATTTTGCAGGACTAATTTCTCCCATGTCTCGTGAAAAGAAGTATATCCTGGTTTGCACGGACTATGCAACCAAATGGGTAGAAGCTAAAGGTTTGTTTAGGGCTAGAGAGAAATCTGTGGTAGAATTCATATATGAAGAAATATTAACCCGTTTTGTTGTACCTAGAGAAATTGTCACAGACCCAAGTTCCCAATTTACTTCTAAATTAATGAAAGAACTTACTACGATGTATGGAATCTTACATTGCAAGTGTTCACGTTAGGCTAATGGCCAGGTAGAGTCAAACAATGAAGTATTAGAAGCCATTTTAACCAAAACCATTCACTTGCATCATAAGGATTGGGCAGATAGACTCTCGGAGGCCTTATGGGCCTGTAGGATAACATGGAGAAACACTACTGGACATGCCCCCTATCAGTTAGTGTATGGAAAACAAGTATTTTTACCTATTGAATTTCAAGTTAAGACTATCGAAGAGTTACAGATTAATGAGTTAATTGAGATTAGACACAATGCACTACAAAGAACCATGCTAATATAGAATCAATGAAAGAAATGGCATGATAAGTTTATTAATCAAAAGCAATTTAATACTGGATATGGGTCAGTATAAATTAAGACAATTGATAGTTCACAATTTTCCTTTGTAGTAAATGGACACAGGCTTAGACTTTATCACCAACCGACATCTAAATAGGATTTCATACAGAATGTTTTGCAGCATAAGGAAATGGAATTGGTTGAAGAGAAAGTTATTCCTCCTCCTCCTTATCCTTAAAAAAGTATTTTGGGCTATCATCACTTGAATATATGTAAATATGTGTTTGTTTCTTTGAATAAAATAAGAGTCATTTCTGACAAATTGCTTACAAGGGTCTCTTTTTCTTTCTATAATGTTATATATGTTTTCATGAATAAATTGAATAATCTAACAAGTGGTTTTGCATTTTGATTACAAGTATGTTATCTCTATAAGCAAGTCATGGAGTATTATTTGGAAAAGGGAAGTATGCTAAAACACTCATAAGTAATCTTAACCTTTCTTGGGGTACTTTTGAAATTTACAGCTTATAGTGATATTTAAAAAAAAAACATATCTATGTATCATGCTTAACCAACTCTTCTATGATTCATATGGTTTTTGGTATTTTGATTCAGACATGTATATTTATGATTTTCTCTTTTGAACAATTGCTTGACATACCTACTTTCATTATCATATTTTTCACAATTTCATCTTACACCTATGGATTACTAGTTCATCTTATACTTGTTATTAAAACTTGTCTCTCAAGTATTTTGGGGATAACTCGAGGGTAAGTGGAATTTTTTCCTGTGGGGAGCATTACTTATCTTTTATGAAGAAGAAGGACTGTAGGGACAAAGAACAACTTTAATTTATTCTCTTATGACATGATCTATGGTTAAGGCCATTATGAAAAGTTACTTATGAGTTTACTTTACAAAATTGACTTATTTGTTTAGCAGGACTTAACACGCTTTAGTACCAATCGTCTTCCATATATTTAATATCATTATACAAGGCAAACTTGCCAGGGTACTGAACAGGCCTGCTGATAGTGGGTCAATGCTAAGTAATAACTTAAAACAAGGAATCTCGATAAATGCAAGTAAACCTGTCGAGGTTCTGAACAGGACTGCTGGAAGCGAGGAAATATCCAGTAAAAGAGATCTGGTTAATGCACCACTATGCACATGGTTCATAGAACAATGATAATATAACAAAAAAAATTCAGAATTCATGAATACCATGTCCAGGACAATTGTTTATAATGTCAATTCAGAATGGTTGTAAGTTGGGCTTGGGCCCGACCATCTAATTCAACAAATACCTAGGATGTCATTATCCTAGAAATGGGACCCATAGCTATAAATCTCACACACTCCAGGGTAAACTCAAAATATTTTGTGATGACAAGATATCTTTAAACTTGAGGCATGGATGACTAGCTTTTCCTATGGCATTCTTTTGGTTATATTATCATCATTCAAGAGGTATTTCTAAGCACTGTTATATTTTTTTATGAATATACATATCTGAATCATTTCCATTTACTAGTTAGTTTTTCTTTTTTTCTTAAAAAATAATAACAACATGATCGAAATATTTATTTCATTATCTGGAGCAATCAATTTTTCTTTCTTGTATGGCTTGAGGACACACCATATCTTTGGTTGGGGGGACGATTAGGAAAGATTAGACTATTTTTATTTTCATTATTTATGACAGATCTATTTATCTTTGACAAATGATCAGTGTTTTCAAGATAATGTAAGCAGTGGAACTTGGTTCTAGCATGAAGCATATTTTCACAGAGAAAAATCAATATGGAGGACTGTATGAAGGATTGAATTATGGTCCAAATGAAATACCAAATGATGATATGAATAAAACATTGTGATATTATAGCACTTATGATTAAAATTTTCCAACCAAATTTTGTTTATTGGCAAACATTTTTTACCTCCATGTGGACACGATTTGACTTTAGAAGATTTTTAGTCATCATTTGATTGTTACAAACCCTATCCTCTTATCCATTCATGCATGTAAACTATAAAATGACCAATTTTCTTGTTAATCAAGGTTATTATAATTATAAATGCAATTTATGCCTTCGTGTCATACGTTCAACTTGTCCAAAGTTTTACTTTGGACATGGTTGAACTAATTACAAACCTTATGAACTCACTCATTAATGCATATGCATGTTAATGGCACATGCCTCAAGGTTCGCTACGATAGCATGATCTGTTAAAGCAGGCTGAACTTCTTGCTATTCCATCATTTTCATCACCATCATTTCTATAGAGCTATTTCAACCACTTTCTTCTTATACCCTCTTCAAAAATCTTGTATCCTAACTGTTGAACAATGTCGAATTGTTTCAAACCTGAGAGATATCAAGTTAAAACTATCAAATAACTCAACAAAGTAATTAAATATTCATACAACATTTGACATGAAAGACATGCTATTTTCAAAGCACAAGCCAAAAAAGATAAAGTTTTATCACCTCCTTCATCTGCCAAGTAGAAGGCAGTTGCTAGCGCAGCTCTGCCTTCTTCCTAAGTTATCTTTATTTTTGCTCAGTGGGACCTGGCATTTCTCTGGTTTGGGGGAATGTTGATCCCATTTTTGTCATCATTTTCACCAATTAAATTACGTGTTTAAACATATGTTTTGTCATATTTTTGCATATTTTATGTCATGTAACTCACTATTTAGCCCCAGGTATGAATGAATTTAAGATTTATGTAAAATCTGTTTATTATTATCATTTCACGATTTTATAGATTAAAATTGACATTATTTGGAGCGTGTTTGATATATTAATTTATGTATTCATTTGTTTGCAGGTTACAGTCTTTGGATGAGCTAACAATAGACACACATTCTGCTAGATATGCGCATCGCATATCCCACTTACCATCGAGTTCGCTAATTAGACTACGTGAATTTCATTGGCAGGTTTCCAGGCATTAAAACATTAGCATGGGTTGTAACTAATACTTGTCCAGGAATATGGGTTATAGCATGATTCTTATTCTAGAAGACTCACTAGCATCCTCCTTTGCTCGACACCACACCACCAGTCCACGCTAAGAAGGACCCTCATGCCACATCACACACCATGAAGAACTAACACGTGATGGAAAAGGAAGAACGTTGTGTGTTGGCTTTCGATCAGTTGATAACAATAATGGTTGACTAAATTTAGAGAGAAGTCGACCACTAAAGGGTTGAGTTGCTCACCTCTGTAAACATTATGTATATAAATGCCTCCACACGAAGAGCTACGGGGTTGATCAATTCATTAGTTAGACAGTCAGTTTGTAAGAAAATAACTCAGCAACTCTGTTCCTTATTTTTAATAAAAGCTCGATGTTTTGCTATTCATTATTGTGTTTGTGTAACCATTATCTAGGCCTCACCCCTGATTGATGAGAGGGCCCCTCATCAACCATTGGTTTATTTTCTTGTGTAGTTTCATTATGTTTTATTTTTTTAGTTAGTATAGTTTGATTTCTAGTTTGTTTTCACTAAAATTACTGTAAACGTTTATTTCATTGTTTTATGTAACGCATTAATATAGTTTTATTTCCGAGGTTAAATAGCTAGTTGCACACATAGTTTGTTTTTAATTTACTTTCAAGTCATTTCAATTCTAGTTTTACTGTTCAGTTTTACATGGACAAGTATATAGGATATATTTCTTTAATCAAGTTATACTATATTCAATTTTGTTCATGTCTTTTATGTTATAAGTTCATTCAAGTTAAATTCCAGTTTTTTTTTTAGTGTAATACGCAATGATTTCTTTTTATGAATTAGTTTAATATTATTTCACTGTCAAATTCGATCATTAAGTAGGTTTATTTACTGCCTCTATGCATTGTATTTGCATTTGCACAAATTCAACTGAAGATTAGATCATTTAGGTTATTTTCTATTATTCTAGTTCTGCAAACTGTCATTCAGAGAGCCTATTTAAATTGTCATTTAGACTCTCGTTTCAGACATGCAGGTCAGTCTGTAATCCAATCCGTTGTTTCGTTTTTAGTGTTTTTAATGTGTTTTGAACATGTTTAAAGCTCCGTTTCTTTCATTTTTAAAGTATAATTTGACTGTAATATTTAGATGATAGACCTATTTAACATTAATACTAAAAGTTAGATTGTTTTAGATTATTTATTAAAGTTTTATCCTTTCACCTTGAACATGTTTTGAGTTATGTTATATTTTGTTTCTTTTGTTTATTTCTGATTTCTTTGATTAATACTGTTGTACTATTTTGTAATCATGCCTTTGGATTGATTTATCCGTTTGTATGTAAAATTTAGTATTAGATGTGTTATCCTTAGGAAAGTACACTGATACCTTGTAGATTGTCCATAGCAGTACGAACTGTTCCTTTTTCACTATGTGATTACCGAAAGATACTTGTAAAATAGAATTCAAAGCAATTCTTATTAAGTATTCTATTTTCTTCTCTTATTAAGTTTTCTACTCATTTATAAGTTAGGTCTTCCTTTCATCCTAGTCTTTCACTTGAGAAGTTAGTTGTTGATAGTATCCTTTTTCAATCTAAAGTTATTTTCTTATAAAATAAATTATCAATCTAATTGTTGTTGCTATGTTTCTAATATAAATATTCTTTGCATAGTTAGTTCTTGAAATTATTCAATAAACCTTACTAGAAAGAGTAGTTTTTTCTTGTGTAGAAATATTATTATATATATCTTTATTCTTTAGTAATTGTTTATAGAATAGAGTAGTGTATTTTTTATACTCTAATCTAGTATTATGTTGTGGTTCAATTACCTAAATAATTGAATTTTTAGGAGTTTGACTCGGTTTTTTATTTTGAAATATATTTTGATGTTTTGTTTGTTAAAATATTTCCACGACACCATAGGAATCCCTGTACCTTCGCATATATTTTTTGTCAACTCTAAGCCTACCAACCCCGGTCGATAATTAAATATTAGGTGAATTAATCAAGACGATATAACACCCAATATCCTACATAAGTATTTCTAGCTAATATGAGAGCATGAGCTCATGTGGACACCACTTAATGCAATAAAAAATCAAGTCACACCTTTTCATATTTTGTCAATTCCACTCTTTATACAAGGTATATGATGGCTTCTTCATTTTCATATGGCCTCTCTCTCTTGTTTAAGGTCTTGAATACTATCTCTGTTACTCTCGTCGCTTCTTTATTTCTTTCTACTTTGTTATGGCTATGACAACTTCATCATCATTCTCCACATCATTTTCATCTTCAATTAGATCATTGTTTTCATACTCTTCTTAAATTTATCTTTTTCATATACTACTATGCAATCTTCACACTTTGGAATGGTGCCCTTATTTTTCATCTTCACCAATTGTAGCTTTATGACTATCATGTTTACCCTTATCATCATCTCTTGCGATGTCAATGTTTCTATTTTCACCCGCATGCTCATCAACAAATACACCATGCCAATGTTATTCATGACAAAATAGATACATGAATAAACTTAATGAAACTATGTTAACAAAGCAATGCAATTAAATAAGTGACTAGATGATGAACTAAAATTGAATGTACTAGCTACTAAGACAAATAAAATTAATTATAAATAATCTATGTTAATAATAACGTTTCTTTTTAATACATCGTTAGGTCCATTAGCAAATTATTTCCCTTAGCTTCCAATGTGTGAAATTGATACCTTATTTGAGCATTAGATCATGTTGGTTAATCTCATTAGATTTATAAATGTAAGTGCTTACCCTATATGCAGTGCAGATTTTTATGATGATCATGACACTAAAAATATTATTAATGTGATATTGTTTGTTAGCTTCAAGTATATCAAAACACGATATCTTATTGGTCGATAATATATTATTGTAATAATCCATACTATATCTTTCAATTAGTTCGCTTCTAAAAAAATTACAATCTTAATAAGTTACTACAGGAAAATAAAATTATCAATGATATTTACAATTGTTACACTAGTCGTTAGATTCTCAAATTCACTAAAAAATATTACTTCTATGAACTATGGAAATCATAACTCTAGTAAGTGATTAAAATGTACATATTCATTTACCACATTGTAAATTAATAAAACTAGAATAAAATATGATTTAATAAAAGAAGTCAAAATCTAAATGAAAGGAACACATGTATGCTCAATAATAACATTTATTCTATGAAAGTTTAACATCCCTACAAAACATAACAACCTTGCAACTAGCATTTACCCTGAGACCAAGGTTTTAGTGACCCTAATCCACTATCAACATGCCATGGTACAAACTAAGAGAAACCCTAGACATTGTTAATACTCTAACACTCGAATTCTCTCTAAGTAATCTACATCTATGAAAGCATTAGACTTAAGAATATATAGAAACAAACAAATTAATGCAAATAAATAGAACATACATTTGCTAGAAAGACATTCTTATTTAACCTTAATGGATGTGCATCACATGTGGCCTTACCTGGTACTGCTACATTGTTAGGTTGTTAAACGATTGTGTATGAATGAAAATAGAACTATTGCAGAGAAGTATACCTTCTCCTTTACCTTTGATGTTTCAAATTTTTGCACAACCTCATATCTAAAACAAATCAAAGAGACAATGAAATGATTTGGTTTCCTTGAGAATTTCAAACATTTAAAACTACTTTGCTTCTTAGTAAACCAACGGATGCATACCAATATTTTAATATAAATTTAAAGGAATGCATAACATCAAGGTTTCTATATGTTTCATACATATCATCTAATACAATATTCAATCATGCCACTTTGAAAAGTATAATATAGATTTGGCATATCAGGGACCATATATGCATGATCCTATTACGAAGAAACATTCCACTAATCTTTCCTGACCAAAGAATTACATAGGAAACCATGAATCTTTAAACCATCTTGTGACATTCTTCTTCTCTTTTTGTTGGATTGCTTAGACAATGTTGAAGACTAATTTTGCTAGCTCTGAAAGTTTTTTCCATTGTTTATAGAAGGTAAGATGTAATCCATTTTTATGACTCTACATAATTTGGTTGATACACTTGGAAAATTATATATGTTTACAGTCTCAGTAGACTAACATATGAAGAACTCTACATTAGGTATTCAATCTCTCTGCTAAGATTTATTTTGAATTTCCATGCACCAAAAGTTTCATCTCTTGTCAAATCCCATCATAAATATTAAGTAGTGAATCCTTTAGCCTAATACATAATATTTTCTCCATGAAATGAAAGTCCTAAATCATTGTTGAAGGATGAGCATGATTTCTACTTCACTCATAAGTTAACCCTTGGAGGTGAAGAAGTTCCCATTTTCCTCCTTGAAGTTTTCGAAAATTACTAGATCCAAACTATTCTAATGCATTCAAATCCATCAAAATACCAAAGATGTAATTACAAGATATTATTTGGATTTCAATGTTTTGCTCCAATACTTGTAAACATAATTGAGAGCTTCCTTTATTTCCTTCCAAAGTCTCTATTGATTCCTAGGCATTCAATATTATTCACCATCAACAAGAGGTCCAACCCTTTCACAAGATACAATAAGGGAAAAAAAGAAAAAAAACCAAGGAATCACATTGTTCAATAATTCAAGGAATTTCATGTCTTTATAAGTAGCATTGTCCAAATAAATATTGGCACTGCATACTCATTCAACTCTCATAATCCTTGGATTAGTGGATAGACAATGGGTTGAGTTTGTACATTGTAATGTCCCTTTTTTACCCCTCGTATCTATAGGCTAGTTATGATGTAAAGGTGTTGTACATGTAATGTATAACTCCTACCAAGGAACTCAAGGCTGAGGCCTCGCTAGTGGATAACCAGGTTGTAAATACAAGCATTGCATTTTTTTAAAATTCCATGTGCTAGCAAGCCATGTGAAATGTAAACATGTAAATATTTATATAATATAAATATATTGTTCAAGGTTTTTTATGGAGGGAACATGAACGAGGGGATATGATATCCACTAGGGATAGGTGAGGGGC
Organism: Pseudotsuga menziesii; assembly: GCA_001517045.1. Lineage (NCBI taxonomy): Eukaryota > Viridiplantae > Streptophyta > Pinopsida > Pinales > Pinaceae > Pseudotsuga > Pseudotsuga menziesii. The sequence continues at coordinate 250,051 of LPNX010307815.1, read as the reverse complement.
TTATGGGATGTGACCTTTGCTACCAAGTGTCCTTGTAATAATTTCTATGACATAAATGACAAGAACCCCCATATTAAAATCCCATTTTTCATGGAATTTAGTAAGTATATGAATGATGAATGAGAGGAAGCTTAGGAGTTAATGAGTAGAGGATGAATGCAGGGGGAAGGACAATAAGTGTACATGCTTATTGGTTAAGACCCTATGAATGGAAGTTTTTTCTAGGGGATATATTTGGGAAAAGAGGAAGAACAGTTCATTCATTATTCATTTGAGGATATTCTCACCCCTACAAGATATGTGTAAAGGAGAATATAATAACATAGCATGCTAATGGTATTATAATTTCCCTATATGTCATGTTTGTAGTAGTGATTCCAACCTAATCTAAAAATCATGTACACTATGAATGGAATGGTGCATCGGATCTTGGTGTAATTGGGAATTATAGACTCAGAGAAATTGAAAGTTAGGGGAGTTTCTGAGAGGGAATCACTTGATAAACACAATGGAAGATAAAGTATTTAGAGTTAGTAATATGAGCATTTTTATGCCCACCCTAAACAAAAATGGAGGGAAGAGGGCTTAAGGGACTGTGTAGAAGAGAAGGGACTCTTCGTTGTGTTGGGTGTGGTAGGTATTGTGGGTGCCAGGGCTAGATAAACTTGTGGAGTTTCCCATAAATCCGTGCTTGATTTCATTGGATTAGCATTAACCTTCCCTTTGACTCCGAGTCTGCTTGATAAACCTAGTAGGAAACTAACTTAGAAAGAGTGGTTGTGTGTGATCCAGTTAGTTGCTCCCTAGTGGATATCCTATTCCATATTAAGAGTCCATGTAAAGTAATATAAGAGAGAAAAATATTAATAGTTGGGTGGAACATTGCATTCATGTAGCTAGTTTCTTGAACGATTTAATTGAATGATAAGTATCCTACCACATTCGAAATGTTCAATTAATTTTTATGAATGGTTAATTTTATTGTTTGTAAATTGTATTTCGCTAATGTGGTGAATTTTTAATCATGTATGTTGAATTAATAGAGTTACAAGTATTAATGATTTAATGGAATGGTTTATTTCATGTTAAGACTACAATGAAATGGTTATTAGAGTTACTCTGCTACATGGAATTTTTTTGTTATGTCTTAGAGCTCGACGTCAACCATCAAGGCCTTCCAGGAATGGGAAACATGGTCATATCCCTTAGCACAAAGTTCCTCGTCCTCCTGATTTTGTCATACATCTTCTTCAACTACCCTTTGTCGCTCTTCCAATACTTCAAGAGGTGTATGAGGAAGAATCTTAGAATCTAATTCAACAATTTTCTAACAGAAGTCAATAACAACTTACCATAATCTGACAACCAAGCCTCAAGAATCATGTTGGCTGTGACCCCAACCTTTGGAATTTATGGACAAGTAGGAGAGACAACTTTCTCGAGTCACTACATGTCTTGCTGCCACTTTTTCATCTGTTTTTGTCTCTCTTCCATCTAATTTTGGAGAAAAGACATGGTTCTCCCTGATTGCTTGAGCTAATAATATATTGCATGCTCCCTTGCCTTGATTTCTTCTAATGCATCCTCTTGTATGTTATGCAATAGAAACATGGGTAGCACAGACAACTCTACACCAACATAAGAAATATCCTGCAACAAGTTGTTAAGCTCCTATGTACCCATGTCAAGTGCTTTAGGAAAGACCTGAAACTTGTGATGTTTTCAGGATGTTTTCACTTCAGGTGGATGTCCATTAGTAGGACCAACTTCCTATGACTACGTCAGAGGCTAATTGACTGCAACCCTGACTTCCTTCACTACATTACAAAGAGTCTGAAGTAAGTCAGTGACTCTCCCAAAAATTTATGTATTTAGACTCTCAATATTCTGGCACGTTTCATCAACAACCTCATCCATTCTATCCACCAGTAAATTATAATCATCATCAATGAGCCTGATAGGAGTAGGATCCCTCATGACCTTCATTTTATTTCATCCCTTTTTGGTTATTTCAATAGTTTTTTTATTCTCTCCCACACCTAGATATTTTTGGGTTGCACTCGACTCTTCCTCACTATCACGATGCGATCTATGTGGTTTCTATTCTTCGTTTTCCCCCTTGTTGGGTACCTGATGTGCCCTCCTATTGTGCTTCAATTTCAGTAGACAATAGATCATCTGTGATCAGATTCTTCCACTCCTCGGGCCACTCTTGTGTTAGGATAGATAGATACACAATATTTATGTGGAAAATGAAAAACTAGGAAAACCACCATAATATCTTTCTTGACCTAAACCGCCTAAGACGGGCCAAGTGATCTAGCCACCACTCACCTCTATCCCACATTACAATGGAGCTTCCTCAAGCCTTATAAATGCTTCATCACATGCAATACCATGGGACAATACCATGGGATACAAGAAACCATGTTCCCAAACTATGTGTTAGATCTAAACAAACTACGACTCATTCTCGAGTCAAGGTTAACCCTAACAAGTGCCCCTTTAAACTTGACTTGGATTAATCATCAATCCCCCTCAATTTTATACCAAGGAATATCACATACACCACCTTATCACCTAGGTCTATATCCCGACTTTACTGATGAGTTACCAAGTGTGTGCATGCCTTACGAGGCCTTACAACCATATGCCCATTTACATGTAAACTAATCCATTATTTTTTTCATGTGTCTTCATGGTTACTTCCCTCTCTGTTGTCGAATAGTTTCGTTCTTCTTTGTTTAGTTTTCTGCTGCTATATACTATTGGATAGTCCATTCCATCATCCCCTGTTTGCGTTAAAATCATGCCTATTGCTAGGCCCGACGCGTCAATATGCACATGGAATTTGATCGACCAATTCGGGTGTCTAAGGATAGGTGCTTCGACTAGTTTCCTTTTTAATGTATCGAATGATATATTACATTCCTATGTCCAGTCAAACTCCTGATCTTATCTCAATAGTTATTCCAATGGATAGGTCATATCTAAATAGTTTCTAATAAATTTTCACTAATATCTAGTATGTCCCAGCAGTACCCTGACCTATTTTGGATTCACTGGTGGTTTCAAGTCGAGGATAATTTTTATTTTTGCAAAGTCAACCTTGATGCCTTCTTTTCATACAATGTGCCCTAGTAGTATTCCTATAGGGGTTAGGAAGATGCATTTCTTTATGTTGAGAAATAACTAGATTTGTCGGCATTGTTCCAGCATGAGCCTTTCCATTTGCAATGATATTTCATTGTGGAGTATATCGTCCAATCGTCGAAGTATACTACTTGTTTTGTAGATATATTCTTGAAATGTTTTGACAGTGATTCTCAAACATACCACAGGTGCATTTTTTAGATTGAAAGGCATAACTCTGTATGAAAATGAGCCGAATTCACATACGAATGTAGTTTTTTTTTTATCTTCTTTGGATATTGGTACTCGATTATACCCCAAGAATATGTCTGTAAATGAGTAGCATTCATGTCCTGCAACTTCATTTAAGATTTCATATGTGTATGGCATTAGGAATGGGTCTGTTAGAGTGACTTTGTTTAGTTCTCTGAAATTGACACAAATCCTTGGTTTTGTCGGGTCATGTTTCTTTGGTCGGATGACCATCGGGCTTTCCCATTTCGACTGGTCGATAGGGTAGATAATTCCTACTACGAGCATATTATCAATCTCTTTCTTGACTATCTCTTTGTATTTATGATCTAATTTGTATGGCCTTTTCTTCATAGGTCGGGCATTGGGTTTGATGTCGATCTTCATTTCGCCCATTTCATGGACTATCCCTTTGAGATCTTTATAGTCTCAAGAAAAAAACTCCTAGAATTCTTTCAATAAGTTTATTATTTCAGTCGTTTGCTTTTCACTCAAGTAATCGCCAATTTTTGCCATTTTTGGTCATTCATAATTTGATATGTCAAACTCTTTGGTTTTAATTTTTGAATCCAGCCATTTTGGTGCCTTGGCTTCGTTAATTGGTAGAATCCCTTCTTTGAAATATGAAAATGTAGAAAGGAAGTCTATTGTGGTTATTAAATCAATATCTTGTTTGTCAGTTGTGTCGACTTTAAATACTGTTCAGATTGGTTTTGTTGTTTCTGAGTGACATGATTTCCATCGAAAGATTTTTCCTTCTGTATTTTCATTTTCCATTTGTAGTCTTGTCGACTGTGGTATTATGTTGGTTTGAATGTTATTGCATGATATTTTTGGTCGATCATGGTTTGGTATCAGACTGTTGTTTCTAGTCAGTTCTATGAATGCTTCTATCTACTTTGCAGTTTCGACTAGTTTTTCATTTTGTGGTATAAAACTGAAGTCCCTGATGAAGTTTTCTACAAGTTCGTTCCATTGGAATGTTTCACCTCGTGCTTCTTCCATTTTATACCATTTATTTGGTAAGTTGGCTAGGGTCAAGGGAAATAGATGTGGCCATGTACATTCCTCTTTATAACCAAGTCTTCTCCATTATCTTTTGCATGTTCTTATGTGCTCATCTAGGTCTTGCCCTTAGATGAAGACAGGTATTTGCACCTGTTTAGTTAGTTTCTTTCCTCTGAATATTTCTACAAACTAAGTCAAAGTTGTTGTCAAAGTCTATGGTCTCGATTGATGGGTGTCCCACCATCGAGCATCTTGTCCTGTAAAGGTTTCTACCGGGCTTTGTAGTCGGCCATGTTCACCTAGGTTTTTAGAGACTTGTTCTATATGCAAAATTGGGGACTCTTTTTCTTTATACCTTGGGTTTTGTCTGATACTTATATTTTTTGGAGTTAAAGTAGGGTATTCCCCACTTTTCCTTTCGAATATTTTTGGGATGATGGAAACTTAGAATCATTGATGGGATGGTTTCTTCTATATAGCCTGAATGGTCCAACAACCCCTTGCTTGAGTTTCATAGTTTTCGACTTCCAATCATATAATTATGCGTCCAAATTATATCCTACTAAGTCTTGGTTTCCTAATTGAAGCTCACCATAGATATTGGGTTCATTGTAGTCTTCATTATTTTGAATTTGATATAACTGTTTGATGTCAACTTCTTCATCGATGGGTTCAATCCAAGGTTCACCTTGGGAAGGATGAATAGGGACAATAAATTTTTTTCCATTCCCATTTAATTTTATTCTTTCTTTGTCTAAATATATTCATGGTTTCATTCTTTTTCCCCATGGTCGACCTACCAAGGCTGGGAAGGAGCTGGATCCTTATTTAGGGTCAATGATTTCAAATTCGAATTTAGTCGATATTCCTTTTATTGTTGTATCGACATTTCTCCAAACCCTGATGGGCTCGATCAGCCCCTGGTTGGCTAACCTGAGGTATATGCCTGATTCATATAGTTGAGGTGTACCCAATTGTTCCCATGTATCTCAAGTCATAATATTTACTTGTGAACCGAAGTTGAGTACAACTTGTCAAACATGGTATCCTTTGATTTTCAGATCGACAAGTGGGTCGGCATTGCTCTTGTCTTTTTGGTTCAGACCGCATATATTTTTGGTTTGTTTTTCTGAATTATTACCATGCTTCATATTATACAATAATTCAATGAATTGGGACATCAATTTACAATTCAATACTAACTATATTAATTTTTTGACTGTGTTTTGTCAATTGTCATCGACTGCTTCCTATCTAGCAATTTCTTTGAACATGTCTGATGCATTTTTATATAGTTGTTTTTGTTTTGTCGGTTTAGGATAATCATTCTTTTCTTTGATTTTACTTATACATGCATTATCATTTCCAATTTTTTCCCCTTGTCGGGTTACTATGTGCAGGTTCTTTGTATTCATTACATCATGTTTTTGAACACACAATAAGACATTAACGTTTTTCCTTTTATTAATCTTGTGGAGCATGGTGGGACAATCCTCTAGTGAGTGATTGCCCATGCCACACCTAGTACAGAATTTTAGATTAGTTCTATCTGTCTATTGATATTATACATAGAGATGTCCTTCTTTATGACATGTAAAGCATTGGATGGGTCATCATGGTTGATTGTCATGATTTCCAGAAAATCATCCTCGACCTCCATATCCTCCACGACGGTTGTCAAACCAGTGCTCATATCAATGGCTTCATATTTTTGATTATTCAGCTCATTTTGTTCCTTGATTCTTCGGAAGTTATCATTACTCTATGTGACTGCATTCATTTGGTAGAATGCTTGATAGTTTTTTCAATTCTTCAAGTTTAAGTGGCATTCGACAGTTGCGTGACTTTTTATTTCACAAATTGCGCACCATGATGCTTTGCCATTATTCATGTTATACGGGCAATATTTCATTGTATGTTCTCCATGTTCTTGATAAATGTCACAGAAGCATTTTGTCTAAACAAAATGAACATTCTGTTGACTTATGTCTTATCGACAGTTATCTTTAGTGTGTCCGGTTGTGGATCATTTTGTGCACCAGACATCCTGATTTTTGAGGTTTAGCTCTTTAAAATATTTATGTATGATTTCTAGCTATTATTCCATCCTAGTGTCGACGAGATATGCTAGGAAATATTCATCCATATCTACTTGCGTAGCTTTGGTAAGTGTGTCTTCGTATGTCTTAAACGTCTCCAAGCTTATGTGCCACCGGATTTTCTATGATAAACCTGCCAAAAACCACTTAATTAATAATTTTTCATCAATTACATAGTCTAGTTAGATGAGGAGGTCTTTCCATCTCTTATCATATTCCTAGACAGACTCCGTTGGTTTCTGAGATGTTGTTTCCAACTTTTTGGCTGCCAGATGCTTTGCATGTGGTGTTTTAAAGAAAGATAAGAATTGTGCATTAATGTCTGGTTTGGATGCTTGGGGAGCTCTGTTGATATAAAACATATAGCAAGTCAGTGCTCTTTTCCATAAAGCACCAGCGAACTGTGCCATTTGTCGCTCTTCGATCGTAACTTGATTCGCCTCCCATATTGACTCACAGAAGAACCAATGTCGTCTAGGGTATTTGTCACCCTCATAGAGGGGAATATGTGCCGATCCATGACCCATGTCAGTGACACTACTACATTTTGACCAAAAATCCGACGGCCGTCATGTCGGATTTTCGACACTTCCCTGTCGCATGTACGGCACTTTGGTTTTTTTTAAAACGTCGAAAACGTGGCGTCGATTAAGCGACACTTAAGTAACCGTCGCTTAAGCGACACTTAATTAACCATCGCTTGAATTTAAATCGTCGGTTATCCGACACTTATTAAGCGACAATGACAGAATTTTTTTAAAACTTTTAGACCCACAGGCGTCGGAAATGCGACACCTACAAGCGTCGGATAAGCGACATCTATCAACTAAAGGCGTCGGAAATGCGACACCAACAACCGTTGGATAAGCGACATCTATCAACTAAAGGCGTCGGAAATGCGACACCAACAACCGTCGGATAAGCGACATCTATCAACTAAAGGCGTCGGAGATGCGACGGTAAAAGGAAAGAAGTGTCGAATAAGCGACAGTTATAGGTGTCGCTTAAGCGACGGAAGGTAATATTTTTTTTTAAAAAAATATCTCGAAATTGTGTGGGTGTTTCCTAAGTGCTCCCGTATTTGCTTGTTATGAGCAAAATATGAGAAAGTCCATAAAAGTTATTAACTATGTTCTTGTGTTTGAGTTGTGATCGCAGCCCATCCGGATCTTGAAATAATGACCTTCAACTAATTTTAAAATTATACCAACACCGCATCAATGACTTTAAACAGTCATCCATTTTTGCTTCTGATTATTTTTCCTGACTAGGATACAGAACTAGAAATAGAACTTCATCATTCCATGTTACTATGTAACAGACATAGTCAGAATAAAAAGTCGTTCTTGACGCTTACTTGATATCATGTAATTTCTTCAGCAAACCTCAAACGAAAGTGCAACTTACAAGATTTTGCAAGCTTGTAGGAATTGCCAGCCTTCTCATATAACTCTGCAGCATCATCATATTTAGAACCAAAAATTGACCATCCTTGCATCTTCTTGTCAGCCTTTTTCTCGAACTCATATCCCTTGGCTTCTTGGTCTGCCATATCACTTATTTTGTCTTCAATAAGATGCTTAAGCTATGTTTGACCTCCTCAGTCCTACAAACAACTGTCACAAAGTAAACCCCACATATTTATTTTCATCAAAGTATTCTTCAATTATCCAAGCATACAAAGAACCAAACATTTGGATCAACCCCTTAGATATCAAAACATTGCCTGCATTTTGCTGTATACATTTTATCTGCATCACAGATTAACAAATATCATCTAGATTACCATCAACATGGATAACAAAACATGATTTTTTCCACAACAACCTAAGCACTGTAAAAGACCTTAACAGAAAAATCAATGCCTCATAGATAAGAAGCCAAGTATTTACTTTAAATCCTAACCTGTAAAACTTGACACATGGATCATTCGATAGATCATTCATATTCGAACCTATTCACAGAAATAGGAGCACAAGCAAAACACCCTGTGTTACCCCCTATTTTGTATGGGTGCCCACGTGTGATTTTAATCACTCTTGAAGAGGGGGTGACACCATTTTGATGCCAATTTGATGATGCTCTGAAGTATCTAAGCAGTTCTGGGCACATTTTTGTCAAATCTAAGCCCAAACAGCCTCATTTGACTGTCAAAAAAGGACATAAAAAGGGCTCATACACAAACCTGGGTACTTTAAGCCATCTACACATCTAGAATCCATTTCCTCACACTCTGAATTTTCTATACACTGCTGTGAATGTTCATCTGAGAACTGCGACAAAGAATCCGAGGTAAATTCAGATGACGAATTTGATACATCTCTACTTCGAAGAATATAACCCTCAAACTTATCGAGTGCTTCACACATCAAAGGAAGTTTACACTGGTCCCTTGCCTCCTCCACTGTGACCTGTAGAGAAAGGTAAGACT
>LPNX010307815.1:170496-233844 GCA_001517045.1 Pseudotsuga menziesii | reverse complement strand
AAAAATGTGACCTTGACTACGTCCTTAGAGATCACATTCCCGTATTAAGTGTATTTTTTAAAAAATCGAGCAATTTTAGAGCCGTCGCTTAAGCGACACTTAAGAAGATAGCTGTCGCTTAAGCGACACTTAGGGAGATAAAAATTTTAGCGTCGTCGCTTAAGCGACACTCAGGAGAATTGTCGTCGCTTAAGCGACACCTATGCCCACCATTTCAAAAAAAAAATTAATCTTTCTGATTTTTGGCACGGTTAAAAGAAAAAATCCACGCGCCGTCGGAAAATACCGTCGGATTTTGGATCAAAATCTAGTAGTGTGACTTTGTCTCCTCCAGGAGGTGGTGGTAGCGGTGGTGGTGGGGGTGGTAGTGGCATACTCTACGTATCACTTAGTTCATAGCTACTGTCAATGGAACTATTGTTCCCGCCTGTCGTTTTTTTTTCATTTCTTCTCCGACAAGCGTTCGGGTTGGGTTGACTTATTCTATCGATGTCCATTTGCACTGATGTGTCTGCAGGTCCGACTTTTCTGAATTTTGCAAAGGTGTGTTTGGCAGGGGGGTGCTCCTTCATGTGTCGAGTAAATCAAGTGGATACTTTGGTTGGAAGGGTATGCCTTAAGTATTACCCAATTTCCTTCCTCTAGTCGACAGATTACTAAATGATTATCTTCATTCTCTTCATCGTCTATTCGGCTCCATATACTGAACTCACCAGCTCTTAATTTCATGTATTCTTTGTCAATGGATTGAATTCAGGTACTCAGATCCATTGGAGACAGAGATCTTATCTCCTTGGGAGTTTCTTGTTGGAGAGCTTCTCATTGCTCTATCCACAAGTCTTCTTCCATGGGTGATGCCTCTTCATCTGTGCCTTCTTCCTATCGATCATGACCCGACTCTGGTGGATTTCTTTCTTATTCTGTCATCCCAGTGGTCATTCTTCTTTGCATCCCTATCGCTTGCTATCTTCTTTCTTCCCTTCTTTTAATCCTCTTATCCCTTTCTAACCTCCATAAATTTGTCGCACTTTTATGTGTCACTATCCATTCGATTTCCTTCTTAGGTCGACTTTTCATTGTAATGACCAAGGCCTTGCATGCCTTACCTTGGTGATCTGACAGTTCTCCATAATTTTAGGAGTGATGTAACTTAAATTAGCTCCTAGATCAATTAATATTGAGAGATTTCGGTTAGAGATACTACCATCAATCTCTACGATTGTACATTGATCATATTTCTGCCAATCTTCAAGAGATGCATTAATCCGGTGGAAAATATTTCCAATTTCTCCCACGGTGGAAGCTTCTTGCTGGTTGTATACAGTCTTGTTGGATTCACCAAGGAGTGGGAAGTTCCTTTGTACATGGGGACCTTCGCATTCAAACACTTCATAGGTTCTTTAGGGGTTCTAGCAACACCTTTTGGTCCAAGTTGCATAGGTTTATTGTCCTTACGCTAAAACTATCCATTTTGTTGTATGAATTTCCTTGAGGATTCCTTGCTATGTTCATGAATGGTGGTGGCTAGAAGCCCTTCTTCTGCCGATTGAAATTTTATTTCTTCTTGTCCTTATAGGTTTTGGAGAGGTTATTCCTTTGTTTATACTCCTCATAGCATAGAGTTTCTTTTCTTAACACTTCATCCAAAGTCTCGGGGTTATCAAATTCGATATGATTTTTGTAGGAGTGTGGCAGGAAGCTTAAGAATCACTGGATTTTTATCTTTTCTTCTTTAATGTACAGAACGAACTGTAACATATCTAGAAATTTATTGATGAGATCCTCCATGGTCATCTAACAAAGTTTCAATTCATAGAATTCCTTGGTCTTTCTTTCATAATAGCTTTCTGATAAATATTGTTTCTTGAAGAGTTTCTTGAACTCTAACCATTCCAAGTCCTCCTTCAATCCATGGGAGATCTTTAGATATTTCCACCAAATACTGGCCTTTCCTTTCAGGCTATAAAATCCCATCCTTACCTTCATGTTGCTAGAGTAGTTTTATATCTTAAAGTACTTTTTAATATCCAACAACTAAGCTTTCGCTTCTTCTCCAGTCCTTGATTCCCCATCAAAACTTGTGGGTTTAATTTTCTTGAATTCTCCTTACAGGTGGTCCACTTTCTCTTACCCGTTGTCCGGGATTGATTTCAATATTCTTGAGTTTCTTGGGAGGAACTCCCTTTTCTTTCGGCTCTATTCCCAACTTATGGGTCCCTCCCAGCTTCTGCTAGTGTTTTTTCTCCATTGTTCCTTTCCTGCAAGATTTGTAATAATATTTCATTGAGCTCCTACTATTTTTATTGAGCCCTTTTCAGTTGTTCATTTTCTTCTTTGAAGCTTTGCAATTCCACTATCAGATTATCCATGGTTTCTTATACCTGGCTAGCTTCAAAATGCTCTGGTTCTGGCTGTGTTGGCCGAGGTACATGTGTACCTTCTTTAGGTGGCCGGTACTCATGTTCACTTTGTGAGGCCATCATTGTAACATGTTACAAAAAAATTCCTGTCGTACAATAAACATTCCAACACAAATGTTTAGAATAAAATTTCCATAATGCAGCGGAGCTAGATGTTCCCAAAGGGCGACACGGTTGAACTTGTAGCTTTGATACCATTTGTAACAAACCCCAATTGTTATATTTTTATCATTTAATCAATATGATCTAGGATCTTATCTGAGAGAATAACATGCACAACAATAATCATAAGAGACAAGAGACACAAAGAGTTTTCCTCGTGGAAACCAAAAAGGAGAAAACCCTGCAACTTCCTTAGAGATAGAATGAGCACCAATAGAAAAAGTAAAAACCAAAAACACAAAGATTATCTCTGAGAATGGTTATCTCTCTCACTTGTGTGAGGTAGTCCTCTCTCACTCATGTGTTATTGTTGAGTGATTGTGTGTGTCAAATAGAGAGTCTCACTTTGTATTTATACTTGTTTCCACTTGATTTTTACTCTTACAGAGACGACCTCACTAGGAGAGTTTAATAAACCTAATACCCCTCAACTGTAGGGACTATTTCCCTGACTTACAACAAAGGGTTAACCTCAACTCAATTGTGGGGACTATTTCCCTGACTTACAACGGAGGGTTAACCTCAATGACTTTACATGAATTTATTATATTAATGAATCTCCCGATCAGAGGAACAAACATCTTTGTCGGGGTACAATGAAATACAATAAGAAATATAAAAGTGAATACATTTCGAACTTACAAATACATCAACACTCCCTCTTAACTAGGAAGGTATTATCTTGACACAATTCATTGGCACACGTATTCATTACTGGATCATCATCATCATCATTGCTCCCTCTATCTCAAGCAAATTGTGCTATCTCTCAATTCTACTCCTCATAGGAATTTCTACAGAGCAAACCCTTTTTCATGTCGGATGTAGCCCTAACATCCATGTAGGTCTTCATCAACAGAGCCATCCCTTTTTCATGCTAGATGTAATTCTACAGTGTCATCCCTTTTCCATTCTCGATGTAGTTCTCCATCTATAGAGACAACCCTTTTTCATGCAGGATGTAAGTCTACAGTTCCAACCCTTTTTCATGCTGGATGTAGTTCTACAGATCCAACCCTTTTTCATGTTAGATGTAGTTCTCCATCTACAGAGCAAACCCTTTTTCATGGTGGATGGAGTTCTCCATCTACAGAGCCATCCCTTTTTCATGTTGGATGTAGTTCTACAGAGCAAGACCTTTTTCATGTTGGATGTAGGCCTTCCCCTCTGCAAGGTCTACCTCTACATAGCCAACCCTTTTTCATGTTGGATGTAGTTCTACATAGCTATCCCTTTTTCATTCTATATGTAGGCCTTCCCCTCTGCAAGGTATTTCTCTATAGAGCCAACCCTTTTTCATGTTGGATGTATTTCTACAGATCCAACCCTTTTCAATGCTCAATGTAGTTTTACAGAGCCAACCCTTTTCCATGCTGGATGTAGGCCTTTCCCTCTACAAGGTCTTCCTCTACAGAGCCATCCATTTTTCATGTTGGATGTAGGCCTTTCCCTCTGCAAGGACTTTCTCTTTTGATCATCTCAGAGAACAACTTAGATACACATAACAAAAAACTCACATTCACCAGCATGGTAGGACACAGCTACTACCATCCAGGAAAATATTCAGCATTGACATCCACCAGCATGGTAGGACACACCTACTACCATCCATGAAGGGATCTTGTGTATCACTTCCCCTTGGAGGGAACCTCTATCTGAAGAATCACCAAGCTTCTTTTTGAAGTACTCAAACTTAAATCTAGCCATTTCTAGAATAGAATCACATCATGGTTGATTACATCCAAGGATAACTTACGAGCTTTGCTAGGACTGATTACATCCGAGGAAAACCTATGGGACTGATTATTTCTGAGCAAACTATGAGCTATGCCATGATTTTATGCTCAGACAACCTATCTCACAGACTATGCTATAGCTCATCACTTCCTCACTCGAGAGATCTCGATTTGGATCATATATTGGAGCTTCATTTCTCCTCTCTCACAAATAGTTGAGCAAGTGGAAACATATTTTTCCTCAGCTATTCTTAGCGCCATGCATGACTCCATCCTTCCAAACCAGTATCCCATGCTGGATCTCGAACTGAAGAAGCATCCTAAGATGCTCTTCTTCTCATTGATGCTACCAATCCAAATCAACATAGCCATGTAGGTTAGTCTTCTGATTCATATCATATTTGAGCCCACACTGAGTTGTACCCTTCAGGTACCTCACTACATGCTTCACAATCAGGTGAGTATGTCTCAGATTCGTCAGGAACATCAAATTATATGATGATTCATCGTGGCATCAGCAATCTTTGATGAAGCATCACTCAATAGCTGCAGGTTCGATGCCATAGGTATGGCCATGGCCTTCCAGTCCATCATCCTGAACCTCTTCAGGATCTCCCTTGCATACTTCCCATGTCTAAGGGAGATTCCATCCACACTTTTCCACACCTCTATTCCTAGAAGGTAGTGCATCATACCCAAGTCCTTCATCTTGAACTCGACAGCAAGTCTCCTTCTTGCATCTATAATGAGTTCCTATTTTCTTGTCATGAACAGGTCATCGACATATAACAGGATCATCATTGGTCTCTCGCCTTCAACCTTGAAGCAAATATTGAAATCTTCTTTACTCTCAGTAAAGCCTAAATCCATCAGTAAGTTGTCCATCATGTTGTACCATGTCAACCCTTAGGATCTTATGTAGTCACTCCCTCTGAAGCGGAGCATCATTCTCCCTCTGCCTTTCATACTCTATGTATTGAAACATTATTTACTGGAGTGACAAGTAGCTTCCTCTACTACTAATATTCTATGTATCCATCTAGGGTCATTGGATACCAATACCCTCTATCTTGAACATTGTCAAAAGTTCTTCTCGAACCCATCTGTAAGCTTGTCATCCTCTATAGGCTTTCAGCTTTAACCTTGTAGGAAAGGTTAAGATCTTCATAAAGGCTAGGTGATATTCAAGCTCCTCATGTAGGTTTTATCCCATGGGTGCCTTCTGAGCTCGTACAAGGCCTTATTTCATTTTCACATGTATGAGTCTTCCTGTCATGTGTCTCAACTCCCACTGGATGCAAATTTCTCTTCGTAGTCTATGTCTTCTTTCTGTGAGAAGCCTCGTGCTACGAATCTTGCCTTGTGTCCCATGATTTTTCCATCTAGTGCATGCTGGATCTTGTAGATCCATATGGAAGACACTATGACATTAGAAGAAATTTCAACTAAAAATGGGCCTCCTAAGAAAAATAATAAAATAATATTTATTAATTTTGGAGTAAGAAAAGAAAAAAACTACTTTTTTTGTTTGTTTTTCGACTATCTCCCTGTGAGTTTACTCAAATTTCAATCGAGGGAGCTCATTGGATGCGAAATTAAATTCTGCATCCAACGAGTACCAGCTTGGCATACTTTTAACAGACCTCTCTACCCCCAAAACAAGAAATACTCGGCATTCTTCTTCCGTTTGGGGGGGTATTCTGCTTCTAGAGGGGTCGACCACTGAAAGGGTCGACCCTCTCTCTCTGTCACTCAATCATTACATAAAGACGCACTTATCTTTGTATAAGGAGGATGTAAATTTATTTATTTTTGTTTCAAATCCTTTGTATTGCAAAAACAATTAAAAACGTTAGAACAAAAAAATACACACAAAAATTAAAATATAAACATTAAAAATAATATAAATTTAAAAATAAATAAAATAAAAATACTACATAACATAAAATTAAATCAGTAATACTTTGTTCTTATTAATACTTTGTTTTATTTTTGTAGAAGAAGAAAAACATAAAAGCAATTAAAAGTTATAAATTAAATTAGTTTATATTTATATATATATAATAAAAATAACAATATTTGCAGAATATATTTTTTTCTCAAAATAAAATTAAATTAAAAAAATTACAAACAACTTAAAATATATCTATATGTATATATATTTATTTGTTTCTGTAAATAAATAAATTTAATATATATACAGATAAAATAACAATAAAAGAATTATGATAAAAATCCAAAAAAAAAAAAAAAACCAAAAACATATAAATAAATTATGTAACAAATAAAATCATAAAATCATAAAATTATAAATTTGGAAACTTCTCAAAATTTTATGATTGTTGCGCTAACTTTTTTTCACAAGTCACTCAGAAACAGGTTTCGACAAGAAGCGTTGTTACTTTCAGGTATAACAACATTTTATTTATTTTAACTTTTGATTAAGCACATAATTTCACTGATATTTTCAATGCTCTAAAAAGTTTGTTGTAGGGAAATACTAACATTTTTTAGGTTTAAAGACGAACAAATGGCATGCATAAATAATTTCCAGAATCGCAGAAAATTTTTAGAAAAATGTTTCATTGAAATCTTGAAGAAGTTGAATTTCCACCATGTATGTCATGACATTCTACTATAATAAAGAATCTTTTCAAAAACCAATTATGCCATGTCATTCCACCATCCATGTTAGAGTCTACTTTTACTGCATTATACATCATGACTTCATGTCTACCTTTCTAAGTCGTACACTTTTTTCCTCATTTTCAATTTATCTTTTTCCTTCTAAATAAAACCATTCATTTTCATTTCCATGACTACATTGCTTTGTTATCCCTGCCATAAAAACTATTTTTGGCCTTCATACATTTTCATCTATAGTCCTACCACTCATTATGTACAACTCGTGTTGACTTATGTGGGATTCCTTAAGGCCCACCTTTCAACAAGTCTTGCCCCATTGACCTCGGCACATTATCTATGATAGAGATGAGTTCAATTTAAGTACCTTGAGGCTTCGATGCCTTAATGGCAAGTTCTCTCGCTGACAATCATGGGAATACATCAATGTCCCTTGATCGTTAGATCTTGCAAGTGCCTCGACATCAACTCATTTATTCGCACTTTGCACGATGTACATAGGTACCTTGACACTCATTGACATCAATGGTGAGATTGCCTCGCATTGGTTAATGGCATTCATCAATGGTAGGTAATCCAATGACTTCTTTCCATGTTCAAAATCGACACATTTATTCACATGGTAAGAATTGTACCATCGAGTTTTGTAGCGGGTGAAGACTATATACTTTTCATGACATCATCAACAGTTTTACAGCAGCATACTTCAGCCATATGAGAGTACCACAGTTCTACTTTCAGCTCTCATCTTCTACTTCATCCAATCAAGCAGCAGTTCAGATCCTTGAGTTCACATTTTTCAGAAGCAGCAGCCACATTCCTATTGCATAAATTCAACAACTTTTTTGGGTAAGTGGAGGTATGTTGTTTTCTAATCTTTAGCCATGTAATTCCTTAAATGCTAGAAAATGAATGAATTTGGAAAACCTAATACATATTAAGTTGGGGGGGGGGGGGGGGGGGGTGTTATTCATTACCATTTTACATATTCATCATCTCATTTACCATTTACCAACATATCTTTCCCAAACTATGCTATATATATTGGCATGATTCAAAATATGAAGAAAAGACTTTCTAATGTAAATTGATAGTTCATCATATTCGATGCATGCATACTTTTAAATCTTATGTATTGCAGCAAAAATACGAGTAAAAAAATGAATGTTGTTAACACAAGAACCAACATTTGTTATGGTTGTCACACAAGAACCAACCATAAGGAAAAATTGCTGCCACTCATGCATTTCAAATCTTAGAAAGATTTACTGTTACATACCATCATCATGTGAAGCCCACCTACAAAGACAAAAGTATTAAAGAGAATCAATGCATAGTTGCATGAGGACATGTAACCAGTTAAGTTGGGGGGAATGTTGAGCCACAAAAAGAACACATTTTATTCACCTTTCATATACCATTTGTCACTTTATTCCTATCTTATCCTTCCCTAAAACCATTAATATTCACCACTTTCATAACAAATATGGGTTTATAATTATTATTTTCCAAATAATTTATTTTTGAGTATTTTGAGTGAATATGTGGTTAATTATTGAGAAAAATAACATATTTTCATTATACTTTAAATTTGGATGAGTTTAGTGATGTTTACAGGTGTATTTGAAGACTTTAATAAGCTCAAAAGTGACCACCTAGCCAAAGATTCGAATTTCATCTTCTAGATGTGAGTTAATTTCAAGGAGAAGATCATGGACATGTGGAGAGAATATCTCATCTAATATTTGTTGAGGATTTGAAGGGATGAGTTGTAAATTTGTTGAGGATTTGAAGGGATGAGTTGTAAATTTGTTGAGGATTTTGAGGGATAAGTTGAGAGAATAGTGGATCTGTAATTATGATGAGTTATCTTGAATTCATGTATAAATAAGAGGGCTCTCTCCTCATTTTGGTTAGAGATCTCTCTAGTGGTTTAGAAGTAGAGAACAGTTCAGATTTAGTCCTTGAGTGGATTCTTGATTGTTATGTAATGGAGATGATGCTTAATGTGCATCCTTTGATTGTCCCATGGTAATATAGATTTTCAGTAATTTCTTTCTTATGAGTTGTTCATATAGATTTTCAGTTATGTTTTTCTTATGAATTGTTAGTATATATTTACTGTGAGCTCACAAGTTAATGTCAATTGCTTTATACCAGTTTATTTCATGTCATTTCTTGTTTTCTGCAATTAGATTTATTTCCATACAATTTTATGTTTTCATCACTTAGATTCAATTTTAGTTGTAGAATAAGTTAGCAATACTCCGCCCCTACATATATTTTGTATGTACCTCACAAGTTTACACTCTCTCCGGGTTGACAATTAAATCTTTGGATATCTGTTATTAAATTGTTTAATGTTTTTACCCAACAACCTTCAATCATGCATAATACATTTCACAACTAAACAATGTCATATAAACAGCTGGATATGTAGGAAATGACTATTCAAATAATTATCTTTCAATTTCTTTCGTGGGTAGACGCCTTATTGAGCCTTCAACTTTATCATCTTCTTTATTCATGACATCATCATTTCTTATCCAAATGCTAAGATGGATAAGAGGTTCTGAAGAATTGAGTCCTTCATATTCCTCATTGCTTGAGGGATCTTCTTTGAATCGTGAGAGCTTGATCTTCAGTTGCTCCCATCTTCTCTTCTCTTATTATGAGTCTAGATTCTTCTTGTGTGCACTCTTCCCAGAGTCTGTTGAAGGTAATCACTTCCTTTTGGCACACATTCCTTGAAAGAATGAATCCTGTGATCCTCGGAGGCCATTCAAGGTGGTTATAACAATATCTTATTCTTCTTCGATTGCTTCGTCATAGAATCAAACACTTCCTTTTGGTGTCACATGAGAGATGAGATAGAATCCACAATGATTCTCTTGGCTCTAACCTTAGCCTCATCTCCCTGTAGCTCTTAGAGATTCCTTACTGAAATACTGATCTAAGTCAATTTATTCAAGGATCACGGCGTTCCTATACTTCCATACTTGGAAGTTGTTAGCTTCACCAAGCTTGTCATCAAGCTAGTGTGATTAGTCAATGAGAACCTCAACTATAAATAACAAAATATTAGATCTTACAGATTTGAGGTGTCTGTCCTGGTTCTAGAGCTAGTTGATCTAGGGTTTGTCAGAGAAACCCTAATTTTCAAAACTTGGAATATCAAAATTCTAATTGGATAGAAATATGGTTCTCTTCAAGGCTATTTGTCCAATGTACTCTTTTTATGAAAACAGTGGAGGGAAGCTCCCAAAACAGGAAGCCCTAATTTTCCAATTTCTTCTCCAGAAATGCCTGATATTGTTTCCGTGGTATCTACAAAATTAATTCTCCTCTATGTCTAAAAATTTGTACTGAGGTATCCTTTTCTATTGTCTTTCTAACACCGCATATTAGAGAAGAATTTGTTTCACCAATTAGGACTTATGTGTTCTTTCCCAAGGTGACTTGTTTTAGGACTGTTCATAATAGAGAACGTGTGTAGACTTCCCTATACCAAAGAAGTTAATGTATGTTCCCTATTTTGAACATTTTTCAAAATTTCATTTGGACCTTTGTAGCCTGAGAAATAGCAATTTTCCCTAGGTCACCTGTTTAAGGATGAATCCTAGGAGAGGTTGGAGCCGTGACTTGGGGGAACCATATCTCCTATAATATAGCGAATCAGAAGCTAAAACTTTTACACATGTTTCACCAGGAATTTATATTCATCATGTAAAATTTTCATATCTTGATACTTCTCCAATCGCTAGATATAGTGAATGCACCAAAATGACTAGTTTTAGTCTTTTAGGGTTTTCAAATTAGGGTTTGAATTTCCCAGAGTTCTACCCAACCAAAAAATTCGATCTTGGTATTTAAATTTTTATTTTGATGAGGAGAGAAATCCTATGCTGGGATCACTCAAAAATTCCTCTTCTATGAAAATCCCTAATTTTCGATAGTAGTGAGACGTAAAAAACTGAAAATGCTCGGAATCAGATTTTGCTTCGATAGAAAGATGCTCCCTTCAATGGAAATTTATCCTAGCCTCCTTTTGCTAATGATATGTGGAGAGAGACCCAAAAATTTATAATCTCTAGCTTCTGCAGCTGCATAGTGTCTTCTTCTCAGGTTAGCTCTAATACCATGTTAGATTTTTATCATTTAATCAATATGATCTAGGATCTTATCTCAGAGAATAACATGCACAACAATAATCACAAGAGACAAGATACACAAAGAGTTTTCCTCAGGGAAACCATAAAGGAGAAAACCCTGCAACTTCCTCAAAGATAGAATGAGCACCAATAACAAAATTAAAACCCAAAAACACAAAGATGCTCTCTGACAATTGTTCTCTCTCTCACTTGTGCAAGATACTCCTCTCTCACTCATGCTCTACTATTGAGTGAGTGTGTTTGTCAACTATAGAGTCTCACTCTCTATTTATACTTGTTTTCCACTTGTCTTTTACTCTTACAAGTCTGAAGTCTTTAGGATAGTCTAATAACCCTAATACACCTCAACTGTGGGGACTATTTCCCCAACTTATAACAGAGGGTTAACCTCAACTCAATTGTGGGAACTATTGCCCCTACTTACAACGAAGGGTTCACCTCAATGACTTTACATGACTCTATTATATTAATGACTCTCCCAATCGAAGGAACAAACATCTCTGTCGAGGTAAAATTAAATACAATAAGAAGTATACAAGTGAATACATTTTGAAGTTACAAATACATCAACACCAATAACCTGTAAAAAATGAATATATAAAAAAATATGCAAATATAATTCCTTTCACATAATAGCTGGCT
Source organism: Pseudotsuga menziesii (assembly GCA_001517045.1). Taxonomy (NCBI): domain Eukaryota; kingdom Viridiplantae; phylum Streptophyta; class Pinopsida; order Pinales; family Pinaceae; genus Pseudotsuga; species Pseudotsuga menziesii. The sequence goes on along the minus strand of LPNX010307815.1, from coordinate 222,069 downwards.
ATGACCTTAATAAACATTCATCCTTGATCTTTAAGAAAATAAACAACATATAAATCTACAAGAAGAATCAACCTTCCATAGCTAAATCTACTTATGTAACTAGAAAAGTCATTTCCGCACTGAAAATGATTTTTCTGACTTTCTCTTTCCACATTCAGCCCTTCCTAAGCTTTCACCGCGAACTACGGACATCGAAAACATAACATGTGATGGATTCGTCCATCCACACTTCCACCTTTCTAATTCCTCTTTTCTTCCATTCACTATGGACTGCAGAACTTAGAAAACTTAACTCGCAATGAAATCATTCATCCATACTTCCTCTTTCTGCCTTGCACCTTTCCACCTTTCACTATGGAACTAGAAAACTTAACACACGATGAATTCATTCATCCATACTTTCTCCTTTTTCCTTTCCTCCTTTCTTCCTTTACACCCATGGAACTCAAAAATCATAAAACCAACGAATTGATACCTTCATCTAACCACTTTCCTCCTTCTACCTTCTGCCTCTTCGCTACGGAACTCAAAAATCGGAAACCAACCTTTTCGGAGAAATTTCGTCTCTTTTCTGCTTGAATTCTTCAACACCATCAATCTTGCAGGGTCAATACCAACCGTTGATCTTTCCTTCCAACCTTTCATTTCTGTTGCTCACTTCCGCAAATTGGAAAACCAATCTTTTTTCCTTGCCCTTTTCCATACGGCCGATTTCTAACTTTGGAATGCAGAGATCCATGAAACGACTACTCGCTCTTTCATTTTCCCACTTTCCGACTTCTGATTTCTACCTTCCACAAGCAAATTTCAGAATTCAAGAAAATACATCTTAACTTCAACTTAGTAACATTTTGACTTTTAAACCAGACTTCTAGGCTTCATGAACTTAAGCAAATGTGGGGGAAAACCCAGGAAAATTTAGATGCAAACCATAGGAACATTTAACCACAACAAACTCTTATTGAACCTTCAACAAGTATTCAACCCATCTAGTATATTCATAAGAAAACATAAGGAAGAGTTTAAGGATAACGAGAGAATAATTCTAAGTATTATATGTGAACTCCATTGAACTTGGGATGGTTCAACCCAGAACAAAGCTCTAGTCCTCCCATAGGGAATTAATACACCATGTGTTAAATCGAGGAAAACATACAGTATGCACGTAACTCTTTGCAGAGTCATTGTGACACCATTAAGCAACCCCAAAATAACCAAAATAAGTTAGTCATTCAGCAGAACAGGGTATCCCTTTCCAGAGACTAAATCAATCCCACAAGTTACAGTGGATTGAAAGACAAAGTGGTGCATTCCATCTTTAGTGATTGGTGCATCCTATGCAGTCATAATCATTTCCGATAGACCAAGAGTACTTCTCCTATGAGAATGACATAACCCAAAGCAAAGAATCAATGACGGTATAAGCCTTCTTGGAATATAACCTCACGTTTAGTAGAGTTGAAATAATGAGCTTCGATTCGAAGAGGAAATTGATCCTTGCATTGATTAATTTTAGTGAATATTATTGAGTGTAAATATCATACATCTCAGATAAAACCACAGTCAATATCGTCAGATCAACGGTCGAGAATAATTTCACAGAATGAGATAGCACCTAAGTTAAGCACTAAGAAACAGAAGTGATTGTGAACAAGCACCTTTATGATCAATGGGCGTGAGTTATTTTGTTGGTTCAACTAGCATATATTAATAAAATCTTGGCATGCATGAAATTATTATTAAATCCACCATATGGTGTTTGGGGTCCACTGTCGATCTAGATCTGACGGTCCTCAGGGATCTCGCAGGATCAACTAGAGATCGGGGATGTGCATGGAATATTTATACCACCCGCCTTTTGGTATTCGAGGTCCACCGTTGATCTAGATCTAATGGTCCTCAAAAATTTCACAGTCTCAACTAGCAAGGAGATTAACAACAGGGATGTGCACAAAATATTTATACCACTGGCCTTTTGGTATTTGAGGTCCACCATCAATTTAGATCTGACAGTTCTTAGAAATTTTGCAAGCTCAACTAGTAGGGAGGTTAACATCGGAGATGTGCGCGAAAATTTTAATACAACTTAGTTTGTTCTCATAGGAGTCCGCCATTCATTGAGAATTGGAGAGGCCATATGTCGGGCTGGATAAACTTAGCAGTTCGGCTAAGGTTAGAACCGGCTAAAAAAATGTATCAGTCTGTCTAAATACAGTATACCAAGGACTGACATCATAAGAGTAGTACATTTCTGAGAAAAACAGTGTGGAACTAAAGAACAACCAGAGGATACTCATATGAGCACACACACATGCTTCACAACAATACTTTTATCAGCAAACCTAAGGCATTATTTTCTTATTACAACAACACGGAAAACATACATTCATACATCCACCGGCGTGTCTAAGCTCCTTAATCAAAGAAAATCATATAGAATGCAAATAACACCATACATAACAACAATCCACCATTTGGTTTTCCATTTCACCAAATACAAGGCACAATCACTCTAACATTGTAACATTTTATAGGCATCATTAAATCTAAGTTTCTATTTCATCATTGCATTGACATTAAAACGCATATTTAACATAAACAAACATACTCTAAGCTCAATAAGTTTGCAGAAACAATACTCAATAATGGAATCAGTTGTAAAACGAGCCGCACTGAAAAAGGAATAGCCACGTTCCATCCATCTGTAGATTAGGCATAGATCACTCCGTCCTCAATCACCCCCAAGCTAAACTACGCATTCCAAGAGTGGTGACACTCAAACTCAATCAAGTTCTCCAATGAGAAATCGCTTTCCTAAGACATAGTTCTCACACAACAAGTATTCCTTGTTCCATCATACTCAGTGGTGTCTTGCCTCCTAGCATATGCTTCCTTATTTATCCTTTTTGTTTTGCCTAGGTCTTTTGCAGCTAATGCCCAATTCCGCCCTGGAATTTCTGCTCCACTACCTCTTGATTCTCTAAGGTGGGTCTAGTGCCATATTGGCGTTCCCACGCTTGGTGCAATTGTTCTATGAATGGTCACCCTTCACATCCCCCACTCTCGCATGCAAAGTTTCCTCATTCAACATGGTTATCCCTATCATTCATATTTTTATTACAAGCATAACATTTTAATTACATTTGTGCTCCAAGGACCGATTGGCATATTCTAGGTTTGTCAATCACATTCAAAAATAAAATATCCTTTTCAAAGTTATTACAAATAAATTTTAATACTAGGGGGATATTACAGACAGTGCACTAAACATTCTCTCATCCTCAACTGAACCCAAAATCATGGTCTAAAATAAATCCACTAATTTGAAAAATTATGACATTCTTTGTCATAGGATTTCACTACCACTAAGTTTAGTCTGTTATCTTGTAATTGCACTATATTCTAGAGGATTATACAACTCAAAAAATTGCTTCCACATTGTTGTAGAAAAGCATTCAACTTGATCTATCTTTTTTTCTCGATCTAAAATATCTTGAATATGTTCTCCTTGTATCTTGGTCTCTAGACAAAAATGGCTCTACAAATTCTTGCACTTCTCTATAAATTCAATCTTTAAAGTCTCTCAACATCGACAATCATTCCAATATTGAAGGTATACCATAGAAACAGCCTCCAACAACTCATCTTGAGGAAATCGTTCTCTAATCTCTAATGATAGTGATTTTGTAATTTCTATCAAGTTGTGTCTGACTGAAATTACAACATTGTGAAATTGTTATCTTGAAAGAGGGAAATATTTGGTTGATATTCCTATCTTATCATTATAATAAAAGGGAACCATATTCCCACTCACTACCATACATAGCATCCCTTTTTCATCAAACTTCAAAAAAAAAATCATCGTTTTCTATATTGATTAACTTACTCCAATTTGTAAATGCTAGACCTGTAAAAGGCTCTACCATCATATACAAATTATCCAATGCAAGGAATGTTAATTTTCTTGCTCTTGTGTATTCAAAAATATACATTGTGCAACTCTAATCCATCTTCACAAGGTTATTCATTTCATGAAGCATAGGAAGAATTCCCTCCATTGTTGATAATATATTTATATTAGTTAGTAGAAAGAGAAGAGTTTGAGATTTTTCTACACTTGAGCGATGTTCATACATCACCCCTACAAAGGATGCATATTTATTGAATAATCTTTCTGTTGGTCCCTTCAGTGAGATCTATCTTGTATCAACATATTTTAACAGCTTTTTCCCCATTTGTAACACCATCGAAACAAAAATTTAAACTCTAAAAATCATTTGGGACTACGACAAAAGTATGCATGAACCTCATGTACAAGATATTCAACCTTTGAAATGAATGAAAATTTTATCACTATTTTAAATGCAAGATTCATCCTGTCGGCCATACAATGAAAACTAATCATATACGATGAAGCCAAGAGTTACAATCTAGCACAAAAACCATTCCTTTGTCCTTGCATTGATGATTCTCCATCTGCTCCAACACATACCATTTTTTTTGCAATCATGGAAGGATCCATACCACCAATTCCCTTCAAACTATCAATAAGAAGTTCATAAATATTTTATGTTCTATGACTTTTGGTCATTTTATGAATTCCAAGTAGCTAGGAATGCCTGATATGGTCATTGAGCATATAAATGCTCATGCAAATCCATGAAGTATCATCAATAGCCGTAACTTCATCTTAAGACAGTGACAAACATGTATCATTTTCAATCTTCTCTTTCATATCATCCTCTTCTACTTGAGCTAGTTATTTTCGCCATTCCCAACCACTCGATAAAGACCAATGATAAGGGTTTCCTACTGAATTTTTATCCATGTTCCTCACGACAATGAACCTTATTTTCCTTATATAGATAAAACCTTTGTCTGTACTTAATAAATAAATAAAATGTTTTTATGCTCCTATGATTTTAGTGTTATTTGATGTTCTCGTTTCAATTTCATGCCCATAGTTCAGCATTTTGAGTTACTAATATAATGATGAGTTTATAGAGGGAAGTCAGGAAAGCAACTTAATTCATTGCTTACAGTCTTGGTGTTATTTTGGGTCCTCATATAAACTTATCTTAGGTGGTTCTTAGTATTTATCAATGCCAAGAGGAATGGTTGATATCAATAATTTCTTAGCTTGGGAAACGTGTCATTTTTTTCATGATTTACTCGCAAAGTTTTGTTATCCAGATATCAGATATACTATATAAGTTTACCTTTTTTGTACATGGATGTGATTAAAAAAAAATTGTTTAGTTTTATTTTAAAATTCTTATGCTTCATGTACGAATGTAGGATGAAGCTCCTGAGAAAATCAGATAACCCTACATATAAGCTAATCTAAATTATAATAATTTGCATTATTTTCTTTTGTTTAATTTTTGTGCAATCTTAATGAATGAACACAACAACATAACATTATGAATACTATTCAATAAATTTATTTATTTTTGTTATCAATTATTGGATAAATGGTCAAATTTTGTTACACGCTTGCAGTATATAATAGAAATGCTAGGATATGCCAATGAGGAAGAGACGATAGTTCTTGTGCTAACATACAATTATGGTCTAAGTGAATACATCGTGTATGCATAGGTAAAAGTTGACTGTATAGACATTAGTATGCTATCTTTTCTTTTAACTCTCCCTTTTGATATCTTGTAATTAATGTTATGGAATTTTTATTCGCAGGTTGCCATTATAAAATATGATGTATACAAGAGTGCAAAGGTGGTTTGGGTAGTTACACAAGAACATGGAGGGAAAATAACTTAGGAGCCAATGGCGATAACAAGGATCAACACTAAAATTAATTATTTTATTGACCTCGATGGAGGGAAAGTGGCGAGGGTCCTTTGTTGTTTGTAATCTATGTGCATTTAATATTTAATTGAATTTGCATCGATGACAAAAAATGCAATAATCCAATAAAATAAAGATTAGACAAACATGTGAGTAATAGTATTTTCATAAGTAAAATGATTTTATATTAAAAAAAGAATAGAATTTGTACAATACAAAGGTTTTCATGTTTCCCCCCTCCTTAATATGATAGAAAAAAAGCTCAAAACTTATAAAAATTCCAAATTCCATTAATTTAACAACATTTAACTTTGAGGATAGACATTATGTTTTTCTGATTATTTATACCATGATTTTCATCAAGGTAATGCTACGAATATTCTAATTCAAAATCATAATTGCTACTAGAGAATATAAAAATTATAGCTTCAATTGCAGACTTTGAATGTTTCCTCTCAACCTATAATCTAGGTCTTTTCTCCTCCCTTTCGATTGACACTCTACTTCTTCTATACCTTTTCTAGTTTCCACCTTTTTCTTTATTAGAACCTTGTAGATCAACATGTTTTTGGGTAAAAAATTGGACCATGGTAAGCATATTTTGTACTCATAAATTTAACATAAATTTTAAGATAGCTAAGAACTAAAAAAACCAACCAAATCAACAGGTTTAGAGTACGTTAACTTACAGATATATACTCTTGATGATACATGAATATAAAATATTATAATCTAAACTCTCAAAACATTGTCACTCTTTTTATAATAAATGTGAAAACAATAAACTAAAAATTCTATATCTCGAAAACTCACTCTAAAACCCATATATTCCTTGTGAATTCCGACATGCAACAAAAATAAAAAAATTGTAGGGAATTAAGTTGTCTTTCCACCTAGCCCACATCGGTGTGGCTCATTGGCAATTGAATTGTTACAAAGTAACAGTTGTAAATGGAGGTCATGAGTTCAAATCACACCCGGCTTTACTCGTGTCCCATGCTTGCAGGGTGTGTGGGGCACCTAGGGGTATAGTGATAGCTGGATTCGATCCCTGGACCACGTGTCGCGCGAGTACCATCCTAGTCTCCAATTGTCGATTCCTCTAGCAAAAAAAAATTGTCTTTCCACCTATATTTAAAAAAATAATATTATTATTATTTAATAAGTCAAAATTGTGTTTAAGGATATGATTTTTTTCTAAATTTCATGAAAAGTTAACAAGCGGCATGTGTGCACATAAACTAATTTAGTGATAAATGCATAATTTTTGAAAAAAACATATATGAGCATGATCTACACAAAATACACTCGAGCATTCATATATTTTTTAATTTTTAAAAATTATATATATTTTTAAACTAACCATTGAAACTTTTGATGACATTTTGTACACATGTGTGTGCATGTAAACATTTTTTATTGGGTACAAAATAGTTCAAAGTGCACACATTGATCTAGGGCATATATAGTTTTTGAAATTTTTTGGCTATATACTTTTTTTGTTCTTGTTCTTAACTTGTCTTTGCATTGATTCAAAGTTGTGGACATGGTTTGTAAGTGTAAGTTGGAGAAGAAAAGAAAATATTATCCTATGGACTCAGAAACCCATAAATTATATTCCAATGGATAGACGATTTGTTGTCAAATCCATCGGTATGAATTCCACCACCTAAGGTGCATGGTAGGATAGGGTTTAGGCCCAACACAAAGGCTAGTAAAATCAAATTTGTAGAAAATAGGGTAAAAACTTGTTTTTCAAGCCCTTGATAGAGCTATTAGCTCCGTCGAGATTTTAAAACCCCTTGATGAAGGTTTTGAGTATAATTTTAAATACGTTAATCAAGGGTTCAGCTACAGTTAAACTAAAATATCGATTGAGCTCCTTTACTTTCTATAGTCTTCTTTTGGAATTCTATTTATTTTTTACTACTGATAATAGATCGATCAAGTTATTTAGAAAAATCTCAATCAAGGGTTAAGAAAACCATCGATCAAGCGTTTTATTAACTTGTGATCGATATTTTTTAAATAGCTCAATGAAGAACTTGTTAAAGCCCTCTAGTGAGCTTTTAAAAGCTCAATCGAGGGATTAACAAAAGATCAATCGAGGGATTAACAAAAGATTGATCGAGGGATTAACAAATTCTCGATTAAGCTCATTTTTCCCATACTTGTTCCTTCTTCTTACCAAAAATTGCTATCCATCTTCATGGGAACGCCACTATTCTAATTGTCAATTCTTGGTTTGACTTGATATCTATGTAGTCATCTTCTCAAGCAACAACCTTACTGATCTTGAGTCTCTAAAATTGACATCGTTTTGTTATTTTTTCATGGGGGTGTCAGCTAGGGACTAATATGATATCACGTCCATTCATATTGGGGGGGTTAAAATTAAAAAAATAAAAATCAATATATTAGGGTTATATTAGGGGTAATTTTTTTTACTATTTAAATATCCAATATGCTGGGGTATATTTTATTCAACATTCCTGCCCGTGCCATTCACTAGTCCTCCAAGCCTACGAGGTGCCTGCGAGCTGCGTCTGCTTGTGGTCTGAGTGCACCTGTACCAAGCCTGCGAGCTTCCTGCGAGATGTGTCTGCTTGTGGTCTGAGTGCACCTGCACCATGCCTACAAGGTTCCTGCGAGCTGCGTCTGCTTGTGGTCTAAGTGCACCTACATATGCTACGTAGATTTTTCAAGAGGTTTTCTCCATTGTTTTGCTGGGTTTTCTGGATAACAAGGGCGTGTTGGTCCTTGGGTTTTGTGTGGGTTTTCTCCATCATTTTTCTGGGTTTTCTGGATAACAAGGGCGTGTTGCTCCTTGGGTTTTCTATGGGTTTTCTCTACGTTTTCTCCATCGTGTTTTCTGGCTGGATAACAGGTCTTTTTTTCAAATCGTGGTAGTGGTAGCAGTGTTTTCTAGAAAACGAGGGCATTTATTCACCATTTTCTAGTCATGGGTTTGTGGTGGGTTTCTCTTGTGCTGGAGGAGGCATGTTGGAGAGCCATTGCATAGCATTCTTGGAGGTAAGCTATATTGTGTTTAATCTCTGATGAAAAATTCCTTTGGTTGAATGAAAAGTTGAAGATCCAAGTGAAGAGTCACTTTTTTTTGTGCATGAATGTTATCTGCTTTTCTGGTGGTTGGTATTATATTCTTTCTGTGCATGAAAAGTAGAAGCTCTGGATTTCCTTAGTTATACTTCTGATTTATTTGTTAGAAAAAGTGACTTGTAAGTCTGTAGTTTCCCATTTCTTTTTCTTTTTTCGTTCCATGCAAGATAGATTGTTTTTTTCCTAAGCCCTATGGAGATTTTGTTGCCCACTAGATTGATTGCTTTGTACAGCCTACGGCCTTTTATTGTTGGGTAGCATCCATGCTTTAAGCATATGTTATTTGGGTTGCCTATTATCTTCCAGCACGATATTTTGAGGTAGCTGGTGCACTGCTTGTTTACCCAGTTCGGGATTGTAGGAACAACGCTTCCATCCAAATGAATGTATTACACTTCTTGGAACAAATGGAAATGCCTTCACAGCTCTCCTAGGTACCAAATTTATAGCAGACAAAAGTCCAAACAAAAATTCGCCTGCAATTGGACAACAACTGACCTGCCCTAATTTGTGCACAAAAGTCACAGGTTTTTGTAATTTCCCAGGAGCATTTTTCTAGGAACAAATGTGCAACTTTTTAGGTTTTATCATTTATATATTTTCATTTGTTAACAGTTTTTTATAAAGTGCTACAAACACAAGTTCTGTTCAGAGGTGATGCTCAACATTGGGTTATAGTTGGGAGAAATATCATTATAAACATTAAAAATTGGTCAAAAAGAAACATTTAAAATATTTGATATTGCAAAATGAGCATACCTTTCTAGAACAGAACAACAAACTTGTACAGAATCTATTCAAAATTATTTCAGAAATTGTAATCATTCTAAGTTATAATTTAGAGAAGACGATTCTCGGCCAAAAAGGTTTTAAATTTATTGGAAAATCCAGTCACAAGAGTGTCATAATTATAAGCTCAATTCTGAACATTAATGCAAACAATTATGAATTATAAATACTATAAAATCCCAACTCCCATGTGGTTGTGTCCTATTAAGAGGTGGATTGCAAGTTTTCATTTCAGGATTTCAGTAGTGTATCAATTTTATTTTTGATTGGGAAATATATGTGAAGTAGCTAGCAATATATTCTTGAAGTAGAAAGCCTAGTCAAGGTTATTAAACAGGTTTACGAGTCTGAATGCTGTTGGTTCTTAAGTTTTTATTATGAAAGTTTTGTATGTTTATGTAATCATATCTGAGATAGGCCAGACAGAACATAGATTGGAAACATCAAGCCAAACATAATATAGATTGGCAACATCATGCCAAATATCTAGGATGAAATTTTTGGAGCTTTTTGGTGTATTTGGTCATAGAAATGATTGTTTCACTTATTTTCAGCATCAAATTATGTTATTACTAAACCTTGATCTAGTCCATTTGATGTCTATGGATATGGATTTCAAACTGAACTCAATTCCTTCTTACAACAATTAGTCTATTCAGTATTATTCTCTTGTTTGCTTATGCATTTGGCGAATCAGACCATGCACTCAAAGTGGTATTATCCTTTTGGCGAATCAAACCATGCACTCAAGGTGGTCTTAGCAGCTAATTCTGAATTTTCTCAGTCACACTCACACTAGACAGACCATCTGGCATCACACTTCTCTTCCCCTCTCTAATGAAGCATGTAGGTTTTATATCTATTTCTTATGATGTTAAACTATGTGATATGTTGGTATGCCTGTGGATGGCAGGCAGTGGGTTAAAGTCCAAAGAAGCATGCATACCTTAAACCTAAGGTGGGTTATACTGCAGGAATCACCACTTCATTCTATGTAACTATGTATTCATCTTCTATTTGTGTTTAATGCATCAATTAAAGAGTTAAATGTAAGTGAAAATTGATTCAGATAATGGTGAGTTTAATTTGTGTTGTAAAATGATGGTAATTGGTCAGTTGTCAAACAAACGTTTATGGAGGTTGGCATTAATGGAATTTGACAATGCATGTAGGATCAAGGGCATCACATTTTTTAACCTATTGATATGCCAAATTGAGTCCTGAAATCCCACATGTAACCTTCTCCATGACAAGAATATAGGTTGTTTCTTACAATTCGATGGCCTGATATTATATTATATATATATATATATATATATATATATATCTGTGTGTGTGTGTGTGTGTGTGTGTGTGTGTGTGTGAGAGAGAGAGAGAGAGAGAGAGAGAGAGAGAGAGAACATACCTAAAGGAGAGTCTTAGAAACAATGGGCATATCCGACTTTTAACCACGCAGTCGCACAAAGGGCATATCTAATGTTTAACCATGTAGGCACACATCTTGCAAATGCCACAAGACAACAGGGAGGTAAACTAAGAAAGTCTCCTTGCATAATTCTGTCAAATTGATTTGTTAAAACTACTCAACTCGACCTTACTAAAACTAAACAGTTTTAGTTTTTCATATATTTAAAGACCGAGTTATGGTTTTGGAACTCCTTAATAATGAATTGCTATTGCGATTCTGAGCCATCACCCACCTTTTTGAGAACTTGAAAAGGACCATTGTTGCATTCCAATATGTGCCTAGAATTCATGATTTGGGGTTGTTATTTTGAGCATAATTCTCTTTTGTCCTCCTTTAACATTGAAAAGTTCCCAGAATTGCTTATTGCATTCTCATAATTACTCATACTATGACCAGAACTACTTCACATTGATTGTGAGGAGGGTAATCCTACCCATATGTAGGAACCAAATAATGGCTTATGGATGTTTGCTTGCTAAGATTGCACAAATTTACTTGGAATGTGCCCAAAATGCTAATAAGTCATGCCTAGAACTTATACATTATGGTACAAGTCCTTCTAATCGTTATTCACATTACATTAACCTCAAAATGCTTCTTCTTATGCTCAAACTTGTGAGAAACTTATTAAGTTCTAATATCAACACACAATAGATTTTTAGAAAATGAGTCAAATTGCAATGATTTGGGGCATCATCATTGTTTTCTGTTGCTTTTTTTTCTCTTAATGTTAATTTGAAAATATATATTCCTAAGAATATATTTTTTCACATTTCAAGTTGACTCAGTGGAGAAGTTGGATCCATTGATGTAAGCATGCAGTGACCTTAGAGTAGCTACTAAACAAAAAAAAAATTCATGAATTAGGCATTATTCCTCTGTTTTCCTAGTACCATGAGGTATTGTGTTGTTTCCATGTTTTTCAATGTTAAGTTTCTATTTAATGTAGAAACTCATGGTCTACAACAATAAATATTTTCAGTTGTTCTGATATCAAGTATTTTTTTCACTAAAATGCTTTGGACTCTTTTGCAAAGCTTCTCGATAGAGAGCAGAATAAAACTAATTTACGGATTATGTCCTTAGACATGATGATCATCTTACCTTATATGGATTTGGTTTTTTGTTTGTTAGAGTGGGAGAAAAATCACATGTCTGGTGCAGGATCATTATTGTTTTTCCAAGCTAGTCTTGAATTTAAATTCTACACTAAAGTCTTATCTATGGATTGTCTAGTATCTTGAAAGAACATGTTAGAATCTCCCATTATGGTTTTCAATAAGAGAGTTATGTTTATGATAAATTTAGATTGTAATTTAGAAATGTGTTAAAGTCACATATATTAACTTGGATTGCTCCCAAGTTTAAGTTTTTTTGTGTTGTTATCTTATGAGGCTTCCTTTGCATCCCTAGAACAAGATGTTGGTCGGGAATTACTTTTGGCTCCTATAGGTCATTGATAAGTGATTTTCATCAATCTCACACAAATGTCCCCTGTTTTGCAGCATGTTCCTCTACCTTGGTTCCCTTCAAGCGTGAGTATTGAAAAGGACTATTCAATACCCAACCTAAAATAAATATTCATATGATTTTAATCTTTTATAACCCCTGGTACTATTTGTCAATTGAGTAATGGTTTTTTAGTGTCTTCTTTGAATTCATTCTTCTTCTTCTCTTTTAAAATTAGGTTTTTGCATAATGAAATTGGCCCCTAAATATATCAATCTATCAAACTCTTAAGGCTGAATAATCAGAAAATTTTTATCTACCCTTGGCAACTTAGTTAGAAATACTAGTTACTATACTATGCCTGTTTGCAAATGGAAGGAAAAAAGCATATGCAAATTGTTTTAGTAATTAGTATAAATCATTATCTAATTACTAGTAGTAACTAGGGAAGTTACCCTCTTTTCATTGAAGTTTCATATCTATCATCTATAGTTATTAGATTTCATATATCATGACCTATATATTGTTATAAACATAAATGAAATGCTTACCTCTAACATCAGAAAATATTTCTCACGTTTCTTGAATTCTTTGTCAAATTGGTTTTGAGCCTTGACATGCTTCTCTAGTGATATTTGGTAAAGGAGGATGCAACTTCAAGCATGATTTTGACAATTTTATTTTGAACTCATCAGAGTGTGGGAATTGAAGAATCAAATCCATAGTACCCACTGCTCTCTGCCAAAAATGTGGACAATACTCCTTCAAAATCAGTGAAAAAATCTAATAAAACCAACAAAGAGTTAAGTGAAGTTAAGGCTTCTGAATTCTCAGGAGATAGTAAGGAAGAAAGGAAGTGCGAGACATTGAATGATGGAAGTAGTCATCCAACCAAAAGATCTTCGAAGCGAAAGCAGGGAAGTAAGGATCAGTCCAATAATGGTTCGGCCCGTAGAAGGAAAATCCTGAGTGAAGAAAATATGGATGGTACTGAGACACAAGATGAATAAAATCTTCTTAACTCTCATGCTAAAACATAGCTTAAAAACAGAAATCATTTCCTATTTTCCAACACGCATGTCAATGAAATCATTTCTCCACTAGAAGATGGCAATAGTTAAAGACAGAGCTTATCAAAATTTTGAGTATGTTCTGTTTAAAAGGTAGTTAGATTTATGTTTTGTTTTGATCACATTGTTTTTTCTGGCATTCCATATTCAATCCAAGCTAGTGTAGCCTGTCAGAATGCCTTCATTATAGCCTGGCATAATGGTAGGAAAGATCTATCAGTTACCCTCTATTTATATGTATATTTGGATCCAGCCAAGCCAAAAGTAATTTATATGACCAATTGGGACCAATTTTTTAATATACTAACAACAAAGGCATAGACATAGATAAAGAGATGAATGGATTAAATGCACATTGTTAGAGTGAAAACAACGTTAAAAATGGGGATGTACTCAGGCATAACTCAAACGATAAGCCTGTTACCATAGAGAAGTAAATAAACATTACTACGAGTACTTACCTGAGACAATGGAAGTAAACTTTAAATATAAATGACAGAAACATAAATATCGATATATAATCCCAAAATAAATTCATGCAGTCAGTAGTCAGTCTCTGCAACTTTGGCACAGGCAATTTGCCAAAGCTATTAATACAAAAAAAAAAAGATTACTAGTCAAGTCTCAGTTATATTGCTTAGATGTCACAATCAACTCTTACTTATATTGACCAGAGGTTATGCACCTCAACTCATTTGCATGCTCTCTCCCATAACCAATGATTATGTGACTGGTGCTACAGGACCCAAATTCTAGATCTGTTCATACAGAGGAAAATTAGCATAGTTCAAAACCCTCCAAACCTCCACCCTGCACTGGGAGGAATTAAAGCCTTTGCCTTGCTTATCTAAAATCTCAGTGCCACCCAATTGGAAATAATACCTCACAAGCTATCAAAATATTAAAGTTGTTATTAGCCATCTTGCTTTATTACAATGATTCTCAAAGGACCACCAAAACTGTTGGGAAATTAACAAGGTTGGATGTCTTAAAAATATTGAGTGAACCTTGTATATGGGTTTGATGGGAAATCATCTCCATTACATAATGGGAAAAAATACAAACTCAACATATCCCAAAGGGACTTCAGAGTTCATGTAAGATAGCTAAGAGAGTGTTATATGCCCTCATCTCTATGAAAACTAGGACCAACATTAAAAAATTAGGAGAGTGGGAAAATGAACAATGAACATTTTATCTGTTTCAAAAATCCGTTGATAATGACAAATTATAAAACCCATATTCACAAAATTGTCTTAGTGGGAAGTTCTACAGGAATACTCAAAGTGCAAGAGTTTCTTAAAGATTTATTCCATGGAGAAAAGGAGTACGGTAAGGCCATCCAATGTAATAAGGTAAACCTCATACTTTGAGAAGTCACTCACCTTAGTCTAGAAGTATTCCAACAATATCTAACCATACCTTCATATTCAAGGAAACTATTAGATATAATCCTTAGAAGTTGAGATAAGATAGAATTTATGAGACAATCATGTCATGTATACAAAATTCATGAGCTTTGGCACTAATTGTGGATAAGCTGAAAGATTAGCTCAAATGCAATATCTGAAAGACTAAATTTTGTAGAAATATTCGAGTAAATGTGAGCAATTGAGGAATGAAATGTATGTGTGAGATCTTCCTTTTGGAATACCATCTATATTTTGTTTACTATCTCTGTCATCAACACCTTGGCGTGTTCCATGTTTTTCCTCTGAATGTAATGGAACAGGCTGCAAATGCAAATTAACATTCCCTACCTTTTTTTTTTTGAAAAATACATCCTATATTCTCAGAAAAATATTTACAAAAAGAAATGCAGAAAATGACTAAAGAAGAAATAACTTGTAAGCAACTATGTAGCATATAAATTGCACTCTTGACATCTTTGTGAGCCAACATGCCATTCTTCTACCTTTACAAGCTATGGGAGAGAGATGTCAATCATGGAGACTATAGTTTGCCTCTAGAAATGATATCCTTTTTTTAAGAATACGTTATTTAAATAAATTTGTGATATAAGATGATAAAAAGGAAAAATAAAGTATGACAAGTTTGTTCTAGTGAAGTAAAGAAGAGCACCTCTGTTGAATCTGTTCCTTTAAAGGGGACAACCATCAAAACTTCTTTTCCATGTGTTAGATTAAACCCAAACTAAGCCCTCCATGTGTTGGATTAAACCCAAAGTGAGGGGAGTAGTTGCTTTGGTGACAATGATAACTCTTCTTAAGAATCTGGAATATGGATGGTGTCAAAATATCAGGAATCTCGAATCATCCTTTCTTTCCCTCGATTTTGCTCATGTCTATAGAGAATACAACAAGAAGGCAGATGGCTTATCCAATGAGGCACTCTCTATGGCATCTGGCCTCTTATAGTTCACTGAAATATGTGAAGGTGAAATAGTGGGGAATGGATCGATGAAGCTCTTTTAATTTGAGCTTAACCTACTGTCTTTGACATCTTTGATGTTTATTTTTTCAAGAGTGACGTAATTTAGATTTTTTACATCCTTTGGATGTCTGAGGCAGATGTTGATCACCTCTTGTATCAGTTTCTTGGCAGGTCCATAAGTGCCTCCCTGGATAAGCCATGACTGGTTTATTCTTGTATTCCCTTGTAGGCATCTTTTGAAGTCATGATGAAGATGGGATGTATTCCTTGGTATTTTTATCTTGGTGGTGAAGTTGGTTATATGACCTCTCAATGTAGCTATCTGGAAGAGTCTTTGAACTAGATGTATTTATATGAAGTTTGATAATTCATTTTTGGCATATTATAACCTTAAAAACACATTTTATGCATCCTATTATATGCCCCTTTCTTACAACCTAAAAGGTGACCAATCCAATGTTGACAAAGAATATTTCATAGCATATCTTCTACATAGCTAAATTATTTAATAGAAGAAGAGTAATTTCAGAGCTATATTTAATACTAATTGTCATTACATGAAGTTTGATAATTCATTTTTTCAAATTATATAACATTTATAAAACATGTTATGCCTTCTATAGTATATGTGCCTTGTTTACCAAAAGGTGACCAGTCTAATGTTATGTTAACAAAGGATGTGTCATCACATATCTTCTACATATCTAAAAACTTGTGTAAGAGTAATTCCAGCACTGTCTACATCAGTTTGACTAGGTCTACAGTGTTGATGATAAAAGGAGTATGCATATTAAGATTATGATGTGAAATTAAATGCCTCCCTTCCAAAATCTTGCCAATTTCTCTTTGTTACCTGTCATTAGAGCTACAATACCTATTCACACGAATGTGAGAGATTTAAGTCGCTTAAAGTGTTATGGCTGCAATTTCTTTGTGTTGAGCTGTGGAAGCTCTACCAACTACGTAATCTTCACCATTTGGATGCAAAATTGATCTCAAAGATCTAGGGAGTGAATTTAAGAGTTGTTGCATTTATGTAGGAAGTTTCCAAAATGGTTTACTTGAGCTTTGTGAGTGACTATTGAACAAATTTATCTCTCCTTGGACCATTCTTCATTTATTAGGCAAGTTCACTTATCACTAAGTTTTTTTCTTACCCCAAGGCCAAAGACCATGTAGAATAGGGCTTAGGCTTGCAGGTTGGGAATATTAGTCAATTAATATGTTTTTATCATTTCCTAGAGTGGATTGTAATGCTTGGGGCATTTCCATAAAAAAGAACAAGATTAAATTCCAAAAAGAACAAAGACCTTTGATCACCTCTATGTTTTTTCATCTCTTGTTTTGATCACCTTTTGATCTTTTGCAGGTACGTTGAAGCTGACTCTTCAGTTTGGGGAGGGTTATTTGAATAAGCCACTAACAATACATTTTTCTTCAAGGTTTTTCATCCCGATAGTAAGATTTCTTTATCCTTTTTAGATATTTGAATTGAAAGTGCATACTTTGATTCCCAGGTCTTTGTTTTATTAATGAACTAATATGCATGTGTAAATTTGAATTACTTTTTGTTTTTCATATATTTATGGATGCACTCACCTCATTTCGTAGCCTTATTATATCCAAAATTTTGAAAAAATGTTATAATTTTATTTATTTCTTACCCAACTAAAAGATACACATGGATGTAAATGTAGATGGATCCAAGTGATGTTGTGGACTTTGGAATTTTTATTGGTGAAGAGAATTGTCTCGTTGGCATAGTCCAGTGTCAGAAAGGTTGTACATATGTTGATATCTGTTCTGAAATTATGAATGATGAAGTCATTCAATATCCTTTTGAATTTATTATTGGCTCAACTAGATGTCCTTTAAATGCATTGCAAGAGGAAAGAAGGAAACCTACAACAACAAATGTAGGCATTAAGAGGAAAGTATGCACGATAGTTGCTGATACATTGGAATCAAATGTAATGGAGGGAATGCCAATCTCTGAAAACATTGAAGGGAATGTGGAGGAACCTATGCATAAACAACCAAGAGTTGGTAATGTGTCCGAGTCAGTGGAACAAGTTGTGGTTGATCCGAATGTATTGGAATCTTGGCAACATAAAGTGAACAGTTTAATGGAAGAGTTTGTCAAGGAGAAGGTAACACTAAAGGTATATTTAGAAAATGGAAAACCTAATATAAATATCCATTGTGAAATATGTGGCATTGACTATGGAACGGGGGAAGTATCCTTGGCAGCGCGAACAATTCATAACTTCAAAAACAATCATACGAAAACATGGTCCCATCAACGTCAAATTTCAATGTTGGGAATTAATGAAATTTGTGAAATTCCTTCAGGTAACAAAGAAAAGTAGACAACAGTGTCTAGAGATCAACTTGATATTGATCAAGCAATCAAACTTCTACATGATTTCAACCAAATGCAAGAGCCTAATTTGTTCAAGGTGGTGGAAGCAACACTTGCAAACTACGAGGACAAGAAAAAAGTAAGAGTGGAATGTACACGATCCAATAGATGGTTCTCTTTGGTGCTGGCAAGTGGTAATATTGTCATTTCTCTAAATGAACACATGAAATCAAAGAAGCATACTACTAATACTACGGTTGAGGCTTCACATGATACAGTTTTGTTGAGCAGTGGAATAGTTGGGAGACTGAAGAAGCCTACCAATGAAAAGTCCCAACAAAGTTTGTCTAAGTTCTTGATCCCATCACTACAATCACCATTACATGGGGCTTCTACACGTCCACACCCTTCTACTTCAGGTGTGGAAATTACCCAAGTTTTAACTTAATTTGAATTTGAATATGCACATTACTTTATTTATTATTACTTGTTAGTAGCAGTTAGTAGATCATTAACCAATGTGTTTTTTATGATCTTGTTCTAGGACAAATACCTCCCTCAATATTATTATGTTGGGGGTATTGGGATCCCTATCTTGAGATAAGAGGGGAGAGATTGGACACAAAGGTTCTAATGGATGACCAACGTGGTGGAAAAATGTGGGCCATAGAGAAAGATACCAGGAGGACACTAAATTATCATGGTATTGAATGCAGTATTAATGGTACATATAGACATATTCATTGCAAGAGGGTTTCTGAAACAGGAATACCCTTTGATTCATTGACATGAAAATTTTGTAAGATTATACCTAATTGTGATGACTTTCGAATGCGATTATATCGCGAATCAAGGAGAAACATGAAAAGACATGGGAGAGATACAGGGAAAGGGAGAAGGTTGGACCATTTGACTCAAACTGAACTCAAAATTGTTGCAAGAGAAGCAAATGCTACACATAGGTTAACAATGCGATCTCTTTCGTGGGAGAGGACAAAGGTTGTTGCACTGTCTATAAGAACAAGGTCTCTAAGGGAAAAGTTATTCGAATTTGCAGGAAGGAAGGATGTGTTCAGCTTTTGCAAGGATGTGTGTGAGGCTCATAAGCAAGGAAAATTACAAGGTAAAGATGCAATTTGGGAATTTGTTCAATATATATTTCACAACCTAGTTTGTTCAAAGTTGGGTAAAAGTTATAGTGCATCCACTCAATCCATTTATGAGATGATTAAGTTATGGGGAGGTCCTATATTACATAGCTTTATTAGCTTGAATCTGGATGGCCCTTTGATATCTACGACTTTAAGGCATGTTAGAAAATCATTGACATATATCCCAAGGGAGGAAGAGTACATTTTTGAGACAATCGAAAAAGTTTATGCTTCCTATAAAGCCAAACATGGTATAGATGGCCCAATTCTCGTATGCCTTGCTGAAGATGAAACTGTTGTGAAAAAATATGTAAGGTGGGTAGCAAAAAGTGATACATTGGTGGGTTTTTGTGGTAAGAAAGAAGAACATAAGTGCCAATCACATTTCTTGGTGACAGTTGGTGAGGGTGCTGCAGGCTATGAGATTATTACAGATGCCTTCAAGAATTATGTGATTGGCCATTATGCACGTGTTATTATTGCAAAACCTTTACATGAGAAGCTTCCTCATTTGGTTGTGGTTGTTCATCCAATGTGCAACAGGTTTGATGCAAATTTTTTCCATCGACAATGGGAAAAAGTAGAATACCTATGGAAGAAACATCTGGAATATTTTTTAGGACCTATTATTGGTCATTCCTCAGATGGGGATAGTAGGAGAACAATGCTTATGCTGAAGGATTATTACTCAACGATAGGCATGAGATATCAAATTCCTTGGGAAGGGTGAAGACTAACTGGGTTGTATGATGGCTTTAAAGTAATAGGACTTCATGACCAGGATTACATCCACAATGGCAAAAAGCTAGTGAATCCTTTGTTTAGTGGTCGACAAGATCTGATTGTTGGAAAAGATTTGATTAGTTTTAACCATGTAATAATGGTTTATAACAATTTTAAAGTGGATGACCACAAGCTTAAAATTGAGGATATAGAGAGGATTGATCGCCAAAACTGGGGTTCAGCACAACGCATTGCTTCAAGGCATGTCCAGAGGTGCTTGAAGGAAATGAGATGTACAGGTGGCAGGACAGAGAGGACATCAGGTACAGAGACCTATCTAGCAATCATTGTTGACTATATTGATATTTTTGTCTCCTAGTTTAACTCTTTAGGAAAGAGTGCAAAATTCTTCAAGAGTCCATCATTTCTTCACCTTATGGCTATGTTGGGTCAGAGAACAGGAGAATACTAATGTTAACATTAATTTCATTAGTAGAGAGGCATATCAAAATGTGAAAATTTCTTGCCACTTTGCGGTTTTGTTGATGAGATTATTCCGTGATCAATACTCTTACTTACCATGTGCATTGCACCTGACTAGGTCAGATGTATGTGAGAACTTCTTTATCAAAGTTGGTGGCATGGTTGGGGTAGAGAGGGCATATGATTTTGCTGACTTACTTCATGCTATTGGAACCATTAATAGAGTTGCTGAAGAATAATCGAATCCCAAAGGGATTCGTTTCAATAAATCTCATAAGAAACAAATGAGTATCTAGAACAAATTCCATCAACAAACAATAGAGGAAGGTGATTCCTTGTCACAATATGATTCAATTTCCACTAATAATAAAATTATAGAAGCTCTCAAGATAGGATTGGAGGATGCACAGGGAATTTTACAAGGTCTTGGCATGCAACCAAAAAGACACAAAAAATATTCTTGGTGGTTTAAACCATGGATAGAGGATCACAATGTTCCAACATTTGAAGATGTGGATGAAGTAGTTGATAATTCTCCACCGGGTTATTCGACATCCATATTCCAATCTTCGTCTTTTATGGTACTTAATGATAGTGAATTGCAAACGATGGAAAGTGAGTGGAGGCATGAGTTGGATGGAATTTTAGATTTCGTTGATGAAAATGTAATCATATCTACCAAACCAGTGGTGGAGCTCGATGGAAAGGTCATGTACAAATCTTTTTTGGTTAATCAATTGAATGGAAACCCGACATTATCAAAAGATAGATTGACTAAAGTGAGGAATGGAGTATACTTCAGGAGAGATGAGAGGCCCCCCCAAAAGGGTGTTGCAATTGGTTTTGTAATTGGATCAGATTGTGTGGTGTTGTTTGAGAGCGAGTCTATAGTTGTAGTTGAACGTGCTACATGAAAAGGTGTATCTCAAAGTACAAAGCACGACATTTCTTCTGGGACTTGGTACATTGGAAGAGTTCAAAGAATAAGAAAGAAGGATGGTAATAGGGTGTTTGATTACCATAATGACATTGATCTTTTGGACAGGCCTGAAGGTGTTGAGCTTCAATGTTGTTGGTACAATAGAATAAAGGGGCAATGCTTGTACAAGTATGATTCAACAAATCATCTATTCATACAACTTGAATTGGTTATAGCAACGACAAATCTATCATACAATATCAAGAAAGACACATACAAGTTAGAAGAAGGTGACCACAGAATTTTTGAGGATTTCATTAAAAATTTAAATAGGGTGAAGTTTTCAAACCATTCTAATTTATCTTATCTTTTGTACTACTATCTTATAACTTATTTATGAAGTAGTCTTTTTTGTATTATTGTTGATTCGTTTGTATAAATTTCATACTCATTTTAATTTATCTTATCTCCAGGTCTGGTGAATGGTTCGGATGCCAAAAGGTTGGGATAACTCTATGTAAAGTTATCGATTGTCAAATATTTCTATATGCGTTCTTGACGCATGGTTCTTGAGGGTTGCTGAACTGTTCACTAGTTCAACAATTATGTTTAATATTACTTTCGAAAGGATGAAACTAGTTTTTGTTTGTCAAATTTTGGTGCCCATGCCCATGTTGCTACTTCAATACTTAAATGGAATATTACTTAATGTGTGTTTCTTGAAATGTGTTTTCTAATTTTTTTCTTAAATGGCATATCATGTTCTTTAAATTCGTCATGTTTGTGTGGAGTGCATATTAACTCATTAGGAAATTGTGATTGTTGTTGATTCGAAAGATGGATATGGTGTGAAAATCTCTTGTTATAAAACTCATTGTTGTGCACCTGTTGTGGTATGGAGTGGGTATGATTGGTTCTACTTTCTATAACCAATGAATCTTATACAATGATGAAAAAATATATAAAACAATGTACCTTGAGAGAGAGAACATATTATTGGTCTTGTTGGTCCTATAAAGGAGTTGCATGTCCACCTTATATGGTTCACCTTGACCTTTTGGGTTTGTTGTTTGTTTTGTTGTGGCCACCTGGGTTGACTCATGATCACCTCATGATTCTTTATCTTAGTTTTTCCATAGGTGATGTTTATTAATGTTTTGATACCTTACCTTAAGGAGCGTTACTGAACTCTCTCCCTCTACGTGATCTTTGCACGATCTTTGTTGATGCTCCATGTGATATCTTGTTGCACCATCCCCGTGACTGGGATTTCCTTGTTACACCTTCCATGCGGTCACTTTGCACCAGCGTGACAGTGAATCTATTGGATTTTGGGTCCTCCCCCAATGTGATCGTGGCTTGTTTCTTGGGTGTACTGTGGGTTCTTCCACAGTGTAATCGTGAGTCTATTTCTTGGTGGAATGTGGCTCCTTCACCAGCGTGACCTTGATTTGTTTCTTTGCACTTTCTTGGTGGACTGTGGGTCCTTCAAAAAGGCTGAAACACTTGTTCCTTAGTGATACCTTGAGAGGTCCTTCACCAGCATGACTATGATCTATTTTATTGGGTGGAATTTGGGTCATTCGCCAGCGTGAAAGTTATCTGTTTCTTTTGGACTATGGGTCCTTCCCTAATGTGACCGTGAAATGTTTTCTTAGTGGACGATGTGTCCTTCTCCATCATGACCATGATCTTTTTTCTCAGGTGGACTATGGGTTCTTCCCTAGCATGACCATGAGGTGACCATGAGCCTATTTTCTTGTGTGGACTGTGGGGTCTTCCCCAGTGTGACATTGAGTTTCACTTTATGGGTGGACTGTGTTTTTTCAACCATGATTGTGCAAAGTATGCTTGTGTGTCTCTGCAGTATGTGACTGCATCCTTACCCAGCATGATTGTGTTAACAGATTGACTGTACTGGGTATGAATTTTCTTTTTGACTAAGAAGTCTGGGTCAGTATGTTGTCCGTATGCTTATGTTTTAACCCTCTATGGATCTCTCGCAAGGTACATAAATTGTTTGTCTATATTGACTTGTCCCTTCGATGACAAGATCAAATCTAAAAAATCTAAGTATATGCTTGATTCAAATATTGGTTGTGATTATTTACTGTTGATATCTACTGTACATTACCTTATCATGTTGTTATTGTACATGGCATTTGATGATTCTTGAGGGCCAACTTTAACGCAGTGAATAATGGAGCGTTAAGTTCAAAGAGATGAAAATTATGTTTGTTTGGTTTTATTGAAAAGTATTGGTTTTCTTGAGAAGTATAGGAAGCTTACTTTAAAATTCTCTTTTCCTTTTACTTTATAATTTTCTTGAAAAGTACTTGCAAGTCTCAAGGAGAACAATGAGGTTCTTTTACGGTGGATATGACCCATGTATTAAAGTATATGCAAATGGATATTTAAATAGGGTTGATGTTCAAGAAGCTCTTCATGCAAATGTTACAAGGGTTCCTTTCAAATGGGCAATCTGCAAGTGGGTATCATCTGTATTCTAATCTCTAATAAGGTCATGTTATTTGTGATTCTAGATCATTTTAACTCTGGATATATGTGGATACAAAATGTTTGAGGGGAAAATCTCTTCACTCTTTATACTGTCTGGGTAGCAGAACTTGGTCATGTGATGTGGTCAGGGAAGGGCAGCTCATTTTCCAAATCCACTGAATTTCTCTGAATTTCTCAAATCCTCTTATTGTGAGGGACTTTGACCCAAATTCCTATACGTGGGCATATGGCATGAATATATTTGACTTGCAAGAATGGAAAAAGCAAGAAATGACAAGGATCTATCATAAATGGAAAAACTTGGTAAGTATACATTGACATTTTGCTTTTCTTATCCTGGTGCTTTATTTGTGGTTTCTTCAATGAAGTGACATTAGCATTTGGTTTTTTCTAAAAATGATTGTGATGCTTTTTATCTTAGAACAAGGACAGACAGCTGTGGAAACTGGGCAGCCTGCCACTTGGGCTGATCACCTTTTACAACCTTAATTATGCACTAGGAGAACCCCTAATATTTAATTCCCTGGTGACATTCGACTTGAGAAAAGGAAAAAATTGCATAAATAGAACTTTGTTTTCTTTTCCAACCCCCATAAAGGACTTTTCTACATAGATCTGCATTCCATTAGCCAGACAATATAGGTCCAGTACTTCTCTTAAATTTTTAGCATCTTTGTGCAAACCATCGCAAAACAGAAGAATATCATCCACAAACAAAAGATGAGACAAAAATAATTTGGTTCCCACCTTTATACCTCTAAAATCCCCCAATTTTTCCTCTAAAAGAGCTTTGTTAAGCCCTTCTGCTACCTCAATTGAATGAAAAGATTCTTGAGTGACCCCTACAACCTTATGAATATATCATCCAATGAACTATTTGAACTCTTCTTGGAGAATGGACCTAGATGGCAGAGCCTTTATCCATTTAGCAATTACTTTTGAACTAATTTTATAGATACATTTACACAATGAAATTGGCTTGAATTCTTTAGAACTAATAGGATTATCAAAATTAGGGACGAGGGCTATAGAAGTGGACATGAAAGCTGTTAGCATCTTACTAGAAACCCCAGATTCCTTGAGAACCCTTAAGAGATTTTCCTACCAACACCTCATAAAATCTTAGAAAAACTCTACTGGCCATCCATTTAGGCTGGGGTTTTTGTCTTTTTTAAAGAATGAAAAATCTCCTGAAGCTCATCTTTTGTCACCTTCTCCAGCAAAGTTACAATGTCCTCCTCAGAGACAAAGCTAGGGAACAGAGTTGCCATTTTACAACTTCTGCTATTGTAGCTTTATTATGTTCCTTATAGAGACCATTGGAATGGGCAACCCCAACCCTGGACAGGTCCTCAAAAGTGATTCATTCCTGAGAGTGGAGAAGGAATTTTAATATTTGGATTTGGCAGGAAGAAGAGTACAATGACCAAGAAACAGTTGCAGGAGGTTGTGCCAACTTGGTGGAGGTTTCAGACTTGTAGGGACAGTCGTACAGGGCTGGTCGTACAACAAGTAGTAGGTGCAAGGGTTCTTTTTGGGGCAAATTTGCAGCAAGGAGATTTTCTCAAGGGGACAAATTTGCTAGATTTGCTGTAGATTGTATTTTCTTCATTGGGCCATTTTCCCAGTAAGGGAGCCCTTACATGCTTGTATATTATTTTAATAAAAAACAGATTTGAAGGGCATATATTTTTTGTATGTGTTATTGAGAAGGTTTGTTTTCCATTTTTCTTCCGTTGTTTATATCTGTAAACAAATTCTAGTCAATTTAAATTATTTAATTAGTTGCAATTTAATTCTTGAAGGAAATCACTAGGAAATAATTATCTAGGTGGACGGTATTAGAAAAATTAACACTTAGCAGTCCCATTGATCTGTTTGTTGTCACTTGTGGGTCATGGATAAATTTATAGTGTCATTGATGTCAACCTCGTAATGGAAGATTGTTTGACATAGTTTCATTGATGTCAACCTCGTAACAGAATATTGTTTGACATAGTGTCATTGATGACAAGTTGTTTGTGTGGTATGACAACAATCGAATGATCAAGGTGTGATCGTTAATCAAGATGGACATTTGGTGTGAAGAGTTTGATAGGTTCATGATGTCTCGTGGCAGTTTGAAAGGTGTTTGGTTATGGAGTGCCTATTTAAGATTGAAGCAGAGTAGTTCTAGTACCCCTATTCAGTTTCGATACTCATCCTCATACATTAACATAGTTGTGCGCCTCTTGTTGGAAATCAGACATGTTGGTTTTGTGTGCCCATGGATCGACATGGATCTCATCCATTGGATCATCTCCAAGTGTCACCACTCAAGTGCTAGCCTCTAGTCAAAGATTGGTCAAAGTGCCGAGTTTATGGATTATAGGAATGGTGTTTGAGCGATCTTGGCCCACATTGAAACTAACAGATCCACATACAAACTATATTGGTTCTTGGCATGGTCTAGGCCTTGGTTATAATCCTAGTGTTAGTCGGACAAATATTGCAAAGGCAGCACTGAGTAGCATATTTTGGTAGTTAGAGTGAGTCTTGTCCACACTATGCGATTAGCAAAATTTTGAGTTCCCGTAGTTATGTCTCTTTGATTTCAGTAGTACCAAATCTTGTTTCCTGTAGTCATTTCATTCTCTTCCAGTAATGAATCAATATTCTCATGTTTAAATTATTTAGACAATCATTTCTTCTAGACAATCTTGTTTAATTTCTTTCCATGTATGAATGGTTTGACCTCCAAGTCCCATGAGCCATCTCAATGTTGTTGCTTGCATTCTTTAATGTGGAAAGAAGCAATAGGGCTGTTCAAAACCAAACAAATCTACTAGGACAAGTTTGCAGTCAGATTTAGTGCTCTTCCTGCCCATATTTACTGCTAAAAACATCCTTGTTTTGCTGCCAATCTGCTACCAGTTTACAGGCCTCCAGAAATGTAAGAAGTCATGATGTAGATGGGTATTTGTAGGATTTGAGTCTTCCATAAATCCAAGGAATAGAACACTTATAGACCTGTCTGAAAAGGCATGATCAGTATGCTCTGTCACTGCTATTTTGTCCAAAATTTTATGGAGCAAAACCTAAAAACATCCTTGTAGCGGCTGCCCTTAATGTCCTCTCTACAATGTGCCACATTTAGTATTTCTTGCCCATACGGCTATCTTCAAACTAACAGTCAACTCTATTCTGCTAGTATGAGTGATGAATTAGGGTTCTACAATACATACTTGAATTACATCCTAAACTCTAGAAAGAGGCTTACAATGTCATCATATCCACATAAGTTAGCCAAATGCTTAGGGTCAAGGGTGCCATCCAAATCATCCCTCAAACACCAATACACCATAAGCAATCCAAATCATCCCTCAAACACCAATACACCATGAAAACCAGCCATGCCTTTCAATAATTTTGAGTGCATGTTATCCAAAATACCATATCAGCTCAAAAGGCTAGGGCACTCTATCAATGTTGCATAAGCAAATATGTACAAGAAGAAAGTCATCGAGATATAACTTCAAGACAATCATCCAGATGAGAATATATTGATATTGAAGGATCAAGCAAAAACAACATTCCATGGCTACTAGTGTGAAGATCTATCAATGCCAGAACATCATCAATCACTAGGGCACCATCACATAGAAAGCAAAGATCTAACATCAAAGAACATAGGCCACCCAAATCTCCATCAACATGTCATTCCTTGCTGAAGCATGTGAAAAAATTCACATGTGGACACCCATGCAAAATGGGGTGTAACACCTAGCATGGAGCAGGAGATTCTCAGTAACCTTGGTGCTTGCTAAGTTTGTATTCTATAGGTGACAGATGGTTTCTGTTAAAAACCTTTTGCATCTGTACTTGAAGCTATATGACCCAAATTCCAATGTATTTGATTCTCCTGTGACTTTTCTGTTCTTTGATTAATCTTTTAGCACTTGAGGAAAAATATCAAAGTTGTTTGATGATGAAACCTTTTTAGCAATTGGAGAAAGGAAGTATGCATCTGATGTAAGGTTCCAATCCTAAGTAGTCTCTGCCTCATTTTTCTGTACATGACCAAATTTAAACTTAACTGACTTGTCTCCACTTAGTAGCTTGTTTCTGATCACCTTATTAGAAACATCCAATGCATCTCCTATGTCTTTTCTATTCTTTCCTAAGTCTGTTAGCACTTGATGAAAATATCCCTAAGCCTTGTAATGATGAACCTTTTTAGTAATTGGAAAAAGGGGCCCACGGGAGTGTGGTCTAGTGGCAAGCAGCAAGGTAATTGG
The DNA here is from genome assembly GCA_001517045.1 of Pseudotsuga menziesii. Classification (NCBI taxonomy): domain Eukaryota; kingdom Viridiplantae; phylum Streptophyta; class Pinopsida; order Pinales; family Pinaceae; genus Pseudotsuga; species Pseudotsuga menziesii. The sequence goes on along the minus strand of LPNX010307815.1, from coordinate 193,536 downwards.
GCTTGTATTAATGTGGAGACCTGGGTTCAGAGCCCCCTAAGTGGGCTCTGATGAGGCCAAGTGCAAGTCCTGGGTGACTTTGAGTGCAAGTACAAGTACTGGGTGTGTACTTGAAGCTATATGACCCAAATTCCAATGTATTTGATTCTCCTCTGACTTTTCTGTTATTTCCTTAATATTTTAGCACTTGAGGCAAACTCTCAGAGTTGTTTGATGATGAAACCTTTCTAGAAATTGGAGAAAGGAAGTATGCATCTGATGTAAGGTTCCAATCCTGAATAGTCTCTGCCTCATTTTTCTGTACATGACCAACTTTAAACTTAACTGGCTTGTCTCCACTGAGTAGCCTGTTAGAAAAAACCAATGCATCTCCTGTGTCTTTTCTATTCTTGCCTCAGTCTGTTAGCACTTGATGAAAATATCCCTAAGCCTTGTAATGATGAACCTCATATGCATTTCAACCCAGTTGACAACTATTGAGAATTCTGATATAAAAGGGGAAATATGAGAAATCGGTTTGGAGCTTATATTAGTCTAAGAGCTAGTTGGTCACTGAAGTATTAAATTATTAGTTTTGGGGGATTGGCGTAATCCCTTTGGCCTTGTTATACCTCCCATTTATTCCAAATAATCTTGCCTATCTATATTGTAAGAAGCTATAAAACTAGTTCAGAATTCTATTTTACAGAATATTTGTACTCACAAACTTGCATGAAACAATAACATTTTACAGTGCCTATAACTATAAAAGGACAAAAGCAAACTGTAGACTTTGAGCACCCTAAATTCCCAATGAAAATACAATTCAAAGGTCAGATTACCCCAAGGAAAAATTCCCAGGGACAATTTGCATAACTCAAGCCATAGAGGATGGAAAACATTTCATCGTATATAGTCCCGAACCCACCAGAAAGAAATACAAAAGCATTTGCGTTAAAAATTCTCTAAGTTGTCCCATGAAAACTGAAATGAACTAGGAAATTTTATAGCTGAGTTATTCAACCATAGAAACGAGGTCCTAAAAACCCAACATCTTTGATCAAGTTCCCGATTATATTTGTTTTCAATTTTCATTCTAAGAAGAGGTCCTATAGTACAGGTAGGCCTCAAGGAGGACTAAAGGTGGACACAAACATAAAACATCACAAAAATGAGTTGCTCACAAAATGATCTCAACAAACCCAGATGCAAATAAGGCCATTATCAAGCTGTCTTAGCACAAAGCCTCAATGTTTCCAATTTGTATCTTGCATTTTCTAGTGGGGTAGATGATTAGTGTCTTGTAGCAGAGGAAGTTCCAATACTTTAACCTTAAGGAGCAGAATTGCAGTAGAGGAACTTCAACCTTTTTCAAGTTGTAATCTCTGTTACACCTAAAACAGGGAAATGGGTAATGTGTCTAAAATGGGTACAAGTTTCAGAATCAACACATTCAAAATCATAGGAAATAGAGAAATGACAGTACATGCATCATTAGAAACATTAAACAGAGAAACATTGTAAACATATTGTTTCCGTAATTTTAAGAATAAGAAAATAAGATAAATTTGAAGTACCATAAAGAGATCATTAACTCCTCTACTCAGAGATCATAGTCTGACAAGTTAAGTGCCAGTGCTTGTGCCTGAAATATAACCAGTAACCTGTAATGGAAAGCAATATGTTCATGGTCCAATGCTAGTGTCCAGTTGTGGTCTTCATACTTCAACATGTTTTTTTCAGGAAGATCCTTGCTCAAACCAGCATAAATGTATATTCATGGTAGCAAGATTTAGTTGTATTGCCTTTTGTTATATGGAAATTCGGTAGAAGTATGAAATTTGGTGAAGTCTCAGTACAGTGCGTCTATGGTATGGTCAATGTACTTTTACTATCTTTGATACTATACGGTATACCTCATGTATTTGATACCTATCCACCCCTAAACCAAAAAAAGTCCTCCAAACCCCAAAAACATTAACAAAAGCCTAAAAAGGCTTATAAATATAAAACTAAATAACCAAATTTTCAAGGAATGATATTTTTGTTGATTTATTGTGCATTCCCGAGGATGAAATTCTTCTAAAATGTGGAACAAAATGCATTTTCTTTGCATCTATGAGATGTATACTTCTGTATTGGATCTGTACTAGATTTTCTCATTATGCATTTTTTTCCATACTAAATCGTATTTGAATCTTGCTACTATGTATGGAATCCATTGAATTCCCTAGTGTTATAATTGCAAAACTTTATGAGTAAATGTGAGAAATTGAGGAATGAAATGTATGTGTGATATCTTCCATTTTGAATACCATCTAGAGTTCATTTACTCTCTCTATCATCAACACCTTGGCGTGTTCCATGTTCTACCTCTGAATGTAATGGAACAGGCTGCAAATGCAAATTAACATTCCCTACCTTATTTTTTTGAAAAATACATCCTATATTCTCAGAAAAATATTTACAAAAAGAAATGCAGAAAATGACTAAAGAAGAAATAACTTGTAAGCAACTATGTAGCATATAAATTGCACTCTTAACATCTTTTAGAACCAACATGCCATTCTTCTACCTTTACAAGCTGTGGGAGAGAGCTGTCAATCATGGAGACTATGATTGCAGAGAATGATAAGGTTGTCATTGAGAGTAATATTGAAAGTACTTCAGCTCCATCCCATCTAGATTTGATTTTCCAAACACTTCGAAGTGGATGGGTAGGAAATCGTTCGAGTAGCTGGGATGATGATAGTCAGCAGATTAGAGAAATGAGTGGCACTACCATAGCATTGGGGATTGAGGAGCAGTTTGTTTCTCAGTTACAGAGAGCTCAGCCAGTTGATGATACTCCATCAGATCAGGCCCATGATACCACCAGATCACAGGAAAAAGGTGAATCTACTGCTTCACAAGCTGCAGAAGATGGTACTGGAATGACAAAAAATCTACAATCACAGGAAAATGATATACAGAGAATTGAGGAACATGGGCAATCCCATATTTAATATAATAGCGCCAACAATACCGACACTATTTCAACTCAAACTTTGCAACAGGCTTATTTGGAGCAAGGAACTTAGACTATAGGTGCTGTTCACCATGACCTTGAGATGCAAGATGAGCGCAATGAGCGAGTCATGCATGATGTTGAAGCTGTGAGCCAAGATAGTAGTGGTAGTGGTGTTACATTAGGTGAAAGCCTTCATAGCTTGGAAGTAGAAATTGGAAGTGCCCATGGAACTGGAAACCTCGGACAGATTGATGCATCGGGAAATATGGAAGGTGTGCAAGATGAAAATAGTAATAGAGAACAAGCCCAGCTAGATATTTCCAGGGAGAGCAGTCAAAATGTGCCTGCTCATACTCCCAGTGAGCAGCAGCAAAATACTGTGGTGGCGGGATCTAATTCTATTGATCCTACATTCCTAGAGGCTCTTCCTGAAGAGTTAAGAACAAAGGTGCTTGCTTCCTAGCAGAATCAAGCAACACAACCTACAAATAATCAGCCACCAGCTACTGAGGAGATTGATCCAAAATTCCTTGTTGCCCTTCCTCCAGATATACAAGCAGAGGTCCTTGCACAACAACAAGCACAGAGATTGCTTTAGGCTCATCTCTTTGATGGACAACCTGTTGATATGGATAGTGCTTCAATACTTGCAATGTTTCCTCATGAACTTCGTACTGAGGTATAATCTTCTTGTTAGTAGTTAACAATAATACTTTACCCTTTTACTAGTATATTTTGTATTAATATTTGACTAAACCTGTTTATTGCACTGAGAGTAGGGAGGTGCTTACAACCGAGCATGGGGAGATGTTGAAAGTGTTTTGTTGTGTAACATTATGTAACATGACATTCCCATAAAATAATCAACAAAATTGCAAATGATGTAGGCTTAAACAAATATCTTGAAGTTGGTTTTCAAATGGTTAGAAATGTAGTTAGTTATTTGGTTAAAAATGTGAGACAAATGGTTAGAAAATGCAGTTAGTTATTTGGTTTTCTGAACTTGTTTTGGACATCATGTAGAACCTTGATGTGACTGCCCATTGTTGAGAGGAAAAAGGTAAAAACATATCTCTATTTGTCAATTGAATTTAACAATATTTGTGTAGATATACTCTGATTTTTATCAAGCCTTTGGTGTTTTTTCTCTTGATTTTGAAAAATAGTCAAGTAGTGTCAAGTAGTGTCAAGTAGTGAGTGTTTAGCCATGTTTTAGAAATCGTGTAGAACCTTGATGTGACTGTCCATTGTTGAGAGAAAAAGGGTCAAAGGAAGAGTGACAAACTAGTGTTAATTTAGGAAATGAATGTGATCTCTATGATGTTGATCATTGTGGGTGAAGTAATGTGCATCCACAATATATATCGAAAGAAGCAAGGTGCATTGTAGAATGTATGTGGGGTATCATGTCAATATACTGGGTAGAAATATAAAGGGGTATAAAAAATGGATACATGCAATATATAGGGAAAATAGGGGTTTTTTTAAATATGGAAGACATATTGGGAGGGGGTTAAAAAAATGATTTTGGGAGGTATTTTCCAATATTTTTTGAAAATAGGGGTATTGTTTCATATGCCACGAACGAACGTGCTATGGCATGGTTTCACTAAGTGAAGAACCCATGTATTTTTTTTACTTTATGTAGGGTTTCTTATATATCCATATTATTTTATTAGTTGATTCTTTGGTTTTCCCCTAAGGTTTTCTTTTGTAATTTATTTGTAAAAGAGATCATTTCACCCCACCCTCCTCAATCCTCCCTAGTCATTACACCTTAACAGATAGAGTCAAACCAACCATGTCAAATCCCTTGGAGTTATTTTCTTTTGTATTTAGCAGGTGTTAAATCTCTTAGACAAGTGAATGGTGTTTCTATTTAAGATTAGTTTCAATCCACAAGCATAGATATTTATTTTGTTATTCCAAGCTTCCCATATAAGAAACTTTATCTGTTGGTTTTATTTGTTGATGTTAACATTACATGTCCCTTTTTGTATGTGATGTTAATGTGATTGTAGGTTTGTATGGTTTTATTGAGGTTATTAACATCATGCATCAAGACAAGAAGACCATAGTTAGCTCATAAAGTAATTGAACTTGTAGAACAATAATTTTCTAAGGATGTCTCACTAGAATATTGTGACAAAAGGCGTGGTGGATATATAAGGAAGCATGATAAAAAACACCAAAATTTGTTGATGGTTAGGTATCTTGTACTATCCAAAATGATTCTAGAGAATCCTTCTCATTTAGAAACGATCTCTCTAGAAGAAGACAATAAGATTCTAAAACCATGTCTTACATGATCTATTTCTTGTATATGTGATGATTGAATATAGTTTATATATGTCAATCTCAAAAGTGTTCTTGATACACAAAGAGGGCATATTGCTTCCAAGTTCTTGTCTTGTACATGCCACATTGTTTGTGTCTACGATCGCAAGAAGCATCTGATTAGTGGGGATCAATTGGTAGTTCTCTTTAGGTAGGCATGTTGGCCCATTCTTGAACAAGGTTTTGTAACTAAATAGAAAAAATATAGATATGTTCTGCAATTATAATTTCCTTCGTTCAATACTTCACCGATCGCTAAGTATCCTTAGAGGATTAATTCTACATGAGCACGATCACATGAAAACCCTCAGAGTGATTGCCAAGTTAACGGTTGCCATTCATTCATTATATAAGTAATTTGGAGGCCCTCTACTCGCATAACGAAGGACCTACAAAAAAGAAAATCACGACTCACTCTGTTGCTTTTTCGGAACGAATGCGGTCGTGGTCGATGAGTAACCCACACGAATTGTTTACATCAAAACACTACTTAGTAAAAGGTATCTGTGCTGAAATGGAATATGGAATATGTAATGAATTTTGGTTGAGTAGAATGGAATATGTAATGAGTAAAAGGTATATGTGCTGAATTTTCGTTGAGTAAAATGGAATATGTAATGAATTTTGGTTGAGTAAAATTTAATTAGTAATAAATTAATTTGTATGATTATGATGATTAATGTTTATGGAGATTAATTTTTGTTTATCTGATTTTAAGAAGAAAAATACTAGGTTTACTTTAAAGTCTTTTGTGTGCTCAAAAAATATTATTAAATCATCATAGTTTTGGTTAGTTTGGAAGTTATAAAGGTTTGTATGGTAGCAAATACTATGAAACTCAGATGTAATATGGGTGTTAGCAAGGTACTTTAAGAGAAAGTGATTTTCATTCTCATCAAAATAAAATACACTTTAAGAGAAAGTGTTATTATAAAATACAAAAAAGTCATTAATATATTTGATATTTAACGAGCATAGATCCAAATCCTAGCCTCTATCAAGCCCCGAGAGGGATCAAATCTTTCGAGTTTAAAAACTCTATCAGCTTTGATGTGTCATATATATAGCCACCCATACATGGTTTTAAAACCATGTACAAGGCCCTCCTAAAGCCATGGGTGGTTTAGGAGGCCTTGCACATGGTCTTAAAACCATTTGCAAGGCCCTCCTAAACCATGTACAATAAAATGATGGATTGTTTAGGAGCCCTTGCACATGGTTTTAAAACCCTGTGCAAGGCCAACATTTGTTTTGAGGATAATCCATTTTTTTATTTTTATTTTATTTTTTTAGGTAACAACATTACAACATCTCCATCATATTGTGTTGTTTGTCTTATAGATTTTCTTTTGGAGGATAATTAAATATTTAATTATTTATTGCTTTGTTAGGTATGAACATTAGAACATATCCTCCATATTAGGTTTTTTGTGGCCGACATTTATTTTGGCGGATAATTAAATTTTTTTAGTTTTTATTACTTTGTTAGTTACAAACTTTACAAGATGGACAAACGTTACAAGGTCTCCCTCATGACACTTTTTTAGTTTTTATTACTTTGTTAGTTACAAACTTTACAAGATGGACAAACGTTACAAGGTCTCCCTCATGACACTTTTTTAGTTTTTATTACTTTGTTAGTTACAAACTTTACAAGATGGACAAACATTACAAGGTCTCCCTCATGACAAACATTACAAGATCTAGCTCGTACTGGGTTGTACAGCGCAACACCTATCTAAGCAACAAAAAAAAACTTAGAATTAGGAATATTTGGAGGGTCTAGAATTATGTAAGAGTAAGAGTTTCACTTTTTTTTTTAATTTATTTAATTTTGTTTTTAAAAATAACTTTATTAAGTTTTAGAGAAAAACAAAATTGATGTTACCTTGAAAATGTTGAATTTTTATTGAGTAATTAATCAAGGGATTTACTTACACATGAAAACGGAGCTTAGTAGAAAGAATAAGTAGTACATTTTTATTGACTAATAAATGGTGTTTAGAAGAAAGAATAAACACCTTGTTATGTATGTGGCATTACTGGGGCTTGAGGAATGGTCACGTGTTTCAAGGGTCGCCATTGGATTATGGTTGTGTTGTTTCAAAAACCTTGGATTGTCTTGGTTTTGGTTTTGATCTTGGACCTAAGCCTTGCTCATGCATCTTTGGTTTTCTCAGCTTGCCTCCGGCTGAGATTGTTGGGTATTTTGATGGTGCTGAACAGAAGGGGAAGTGTGTTGCAAGTATGGTTATTCAGTTGGCAGGTAATCATTCTTACAGTTTAAGGATGTTTCCCGATAAGGGCTTGAATACCCGGGCTGAACTCTTGGCCCTCTGTGGGTTATTAATCTTTGCAAAAACTCGGGGCATTGTTTTACAGCAGATCCTGGGTGATTCTAAGGTTATTATCGATTGGGCTATGCAGACGAATAACCCTTTGTCTTTGGTTCTGTCTCATTGGCTTGGCAAAGTTAGGCTTCTGTTGGATTCGACTCCACATCTGATATGTCACCACATCTGACAGGAGTTTAACTCCCATGCAGACGTTCTAGCTAAGATGATATTATCACAAGAGTCGAGAAGGATTTTGTGGAAGGAGAATACTATGGATGGCACAATTGTGGAGGGATCTCTGAGCTGCTTTTAATATTTTGTTTTCTGATGCTTTCACTGGGGTTTTTCTTAGTTTGAACTTGGACATTATACTATTGTTTGTTTTGTCTGTATATGAGCTACCTTGTAGCTCTTGGTGATGACATATATTTAGGTGATTTTTTCATTCAGATGTTATAGGTTTGGTTATACTTCTAACCCTTAGTTCCTTATTTGGGAGAGCTGACTGTTTTATTTTGTTAAGTTTTTATATTATTGGATTATGTAAACAGTTATTTTGGGTGCTGAAGCATCATACTTGTTTCAAATTCTTTTTGGATGATGTAGTTTGCTGCCCTTTTGATAGGGCTTTATAATACATAAGGTTGTATAAGTAATAAATTTTTATTAAGTAATAATTAAGGGATATTTTAGACATGAAAACGCCACGAAAGAATAAGCAAAATTTTCTATTGAGTAAAATCAATGAGTTATAATTTGTAATGATTTTTTATTACAAATTAAATGTTATATAAGTGAAACTAAGTTATAAGATTATATATAGGTTTTTTTCAATTAATTTTGTTAATTTTCTAATAAATGTTCAACAATGTTTTTTTAACTTTTAATACAACATCTTTATTAGTTTAAAAAATATATGTTTGTAAGTATTAATATACATTCATTTAACATTATTGAAATTCTAACTTTCATTGTTTGAAGCTCTTTCTACCGGAAAATCGAAAGACCACTATAATTGTCGTACTTCTACTTGTATACTGTACTAAATCTTATTAGTAAATAAGAGAATTGCACTCAAAGCCCTTGACAAGTTGGTACTAAAAGAAGACTATCATGAAGTTGGTACTAATAAAAGAAGACTATCATTGCAGATAAAGAAGACTATTGCATTAGACGCTCTAGATGTACACCAGTCGGTGCTAATAAAGAATATACATTATTGTACTAGATACTCTTTAAGTACCCAAGTCGATGCTAATAAAGATGACTAGTCGGTCCCCCTCCAATAAAGAAAAACCATGCAGATATACCCTATTGCACTATAAATCCTTTAAAAAAATTATTGCACTATAAATTATTGCACTATAAATCCTTTAAATTATTGCACTATAAATCCTTTAAAAAATTTATTGCACTATAAATCCTTTAAAAAAATTGTAATGAAAAGAAAAGAGATTATGCACAGATGCTTAAGATCTTTCACTTTATTGCAAAGAAGTGTCGAAGAAATCTTTTAGCTTGGTACTAAAAGAAAAATATTGCAGTAAAAACCCTTCAAGCTGGCACTAGGAAATAAAATTATTGTACCAAGTAAATAAGAAAATAAAATTATTGTACGAGGTAAATAAGTTAGAGTCTTAGTAATATATATATATATCAATAGAAGTTGAAGAATATTACATAAAGACCCTTCAAGTTCGTCCTAGAAAATAAAAAATTTGTACGAGGTAAATAAGTTGGTAACGAAAAAATCTTAATAACACATATATCAATAGAACTTGAGATATTTTGAAAGGCATATTAAATCTTCAAGCAAGTTGGTACTTTTAGGTTTATGAAAAAATCTTAATAGCATATATATCATTAAATATTGAGATCTTTTAAAAGACATATTAAACCTTGTTGAGGATAACGCTACTTTTGGTTCCCAACAAACTAGGCATATATCATAAGTATGACTAAGTACCTTTTTTTCAAGTCTAATTCATGATTTAGTGGTGGGAAGCAGGGATGGAATTTGACGGGCAAATGCTCGTCATGGGTCATTTTACACGTCAAATACAGCTAAGATTTTACCAAGACCGTCAAAATCTGGCTTAAAATACAAAAAACGTTTCAGATTTTGATTGTTACCGGCAATTTTGACGGGTGTTCGTCATTTGAAATTCCAAGCCTGGTGGGAAGCATAAGACATACATAATGAGGAATCTAGGCCAAGGGGTGAATGATAATCCCTGTCGTGCCATGTAAGCCTCCACTCCAACAACATAAGAATGGTTAGAAGGGCAAAACCAAGGCCTTTAAATACCATTGTTAAGTAATCTTTTTTTTAATAATTACTATTTTTTTTATCTCTATTAAAAAAAGTCTTTTTCATGTAACAAACTTATGAGAGGTTGAACTAAGTGTCATCAACTTTTGTTTATAGTAAAAACATTTTACAAGAGATTGAAACCATTGTAATCAAATTTTGTTTACTATTTTTAAAAAATCAATATTTTTTATATTTTTTTATAAGGAAACCAAAATTATTGTTGTGTGAAGACCAATCCCTATTTAGCTTATCCGAGAGTCAATTTCTCCTAACATCTATAGCTTAAAACTACATATTATACTAATTTGTTAAGAACCCATGTCAACCCTTATCTTTACTTCGTTAAGTATATTGTTGTTGGATGTATATGCTTTTTAACTCGTCTCGTGAGTATATTTTATTATCTCAAATTCATGGAGAGTACTAGTTGTTTAGATTAGACATGGCATATAAGTAAGACTTGAGGCCAATGAAGGTATCCAAGGGTTATTTGTATTGAGCTTGCTCAAAGGATGTTTCCCCCTCGAAGTGACACACAATCAATAACATTCCTTCTTTGTTTTGTTATTTCCATTATATCGTGCATTTTCATTATTTATTGCAGTAGGTTTCTCATGTCTGGTATCAGAGCACTTTCCTTCGCATAAGTGGGAAAACAATTTTCTTCTCTTATTTTTGGCAAAAAAAGAGAGAAAAATTAGGCGACAACTTTCATAGCAAAATCTGCTACTTTTTGCGCAGATTCAGAAGAAAAAAGTTGTAGATTTGAATTCCTCTTACAAAAATACGCAGTTTAAAAACAATCATCTCATTTGGAGTTCCAAAAGTGGAGATATCGCTAATTTAAAATCAGTTATTTTTCAGAATTTTGGTGATGATCACGAAAATCGTTTAACTAGATGCCCATATTTATGTTCTAATTGTGTCAGTAGATGCATAGTGGATATTCCAGTTCCAGAAATAGGTTATAATAATGATTCAGAGCAATATAGATCAGTGTTTTTTAGCGTTGTTATTATTGCAGTAGCGCTTCCTCTTTCTATTTGTATTGTTCATTTCAATTACAAGTTCAGATTAGGGAATAATCCCTCTCTACTTAACTATGGGAAGTAATTGGTCATAACACTAAAAATCATTGTGAGGAGTACCACAAGAACCCCCGAGTAGTTGGCCATTGAGAGGATCTGCCAAGCGAAAAGGGCAATGAACCCTACTTGATTGACTAGTTCCCACCCGTGATATAAACCAAGAATTGTTGTTTGTGGAAAAGCGATTATCAGGTAAATTAAGAGTTGTTGTTTGTGAAAAAAAATCCTTGGCTATCACCCATGCAGGAGCAAACAAATAGATGGAAGATGAACTTTCCACCCTCAAGACCAAACTCAAAGATATGGATAAAAAATTTCTCGGCCTCCATCTTCAGCATTCAGCCATGAGCAACTGACGACAACCTAAGTATTCTGTAGACACTGGGTTCTATTCTTTCAGCAACTTTCGTGGGTTGAAGCTTGATTTCCATTTCTTCAATGGTGATGATCCAACTAGATGGATATACAGAGCAGAAAAATAATTCAATCTACATAACACTTTTGATGTCACCACACTCCCACTTGCATCTTTTCATTTGGAACATGCAACCCTTCAATGGTTCAATTGGTACATCAAGGATCATGAAGAGCCACAATAGAAATATTTTGGCCAACTCCTTTTGCGACGATTTGGCCCTAGTGATTTTGATGACTTCACAGGAGCACTCACTAAACTTTGCCATACTGACACTGTGAGAGAGCATCAGACATAATTTGAGAAATTGGCCAATCAAGCTGAAGGATTATTGGATGCATTCTACAAGAATTGTTTTATTAGTGGTATGAAGGATACAATTCGATCTGAGGTTAAAATTTTTTTCCCCAAGACAATGATGAGAGCCCTAGGGTTGGATAACTTGAGAGAGGACAATATCATAGCTCAACAACACTCCTAATCCACTTTTGTTCCATTCAAAAATATGGTTTCCCTAAGACCCCCAATCATGCCAGCTCCTAACACCGCTCCTATCAAGCATTTGTCTAAAGCTGACATGCGAGAACATTGAGAAAGGGGGCTTTGTTATAATTGTGACAAGAAAATCACCTGGGGACATCGATGTGCTAAGAAAAAACTCTATCTATTGGATGTTGCTTCTCCACTTGCACCTAAAATTTATGAAGCTGCACAGGATCCAGTAGATGATCAGGTCGACATTTAGTATCCTCCTGTTGACCCTCCTTCTCACGATGACCACCCAGGTATGTCTCTTCATGAATTAGCTAGAGTCACGACCCCACAAACCATGTGGGTCAAGGGTTTCTTCAAGAAGATCCCTCTTATAATACTCATTGATTCTGGTAGGAACCGTAATTTCATTGACCGTAAGATTGCGAAACATGCTAATTGTTTTGTCCATCCTTGATCTAGCTTTAAAGTCACGATTTCCAATGGGGGCACTATAACTTGCAGAGGAAAGTGTCATAATGTGTGTATCTTTATTGGAGATTATAACTTGTGCTCTAACATGTTTTACATGCCCTTAGGTGGATGTGATATGATTTTGGGCACTGAATGTTTACACACACTTGGACCCATCTTATGGGATTTTGCTTAACTTTGGATGCATTTTTTAGTCAATGAAAAAAAACACACAATGAAAGGCTTACAACCAGGCTCTCTCAGCATCATCAGTTCACATCACATGCAAAAGCACCTTAAGAAGAATTCACATGGTGTCATCGCTTAGCTCCATTCCATTTAGATGCAACCATTAGCGATCTCCACTACTCCCTTGGCTCTACAACAAATTTTTGATCAATATGCATGTGTAGTTGTTGAACTAATGGGATTTCCACCTTCAATTTTAGATGACCATCGTATTCTGCTTCTTCATGGAAGCATCAGTCCTAACATCAGGCCCATCTGTAAATGGGTTTGGCCATATATCTCGATGTATTTCTTTGAAAGGATCCCTAAATATGGAGGGAATATAGTGATCTTAGTTGTGGTTGATTGCCTCTCTCTATATAGTCAGTTTTCTTCCCTTAACCATCCATATGCTGCCTCCTCAGTTGCACAAATTTTCATGGCCCAAATATTCCATGATGCAACTTTCACAATTCATTTTTGGACAGAACTATTTCACCACACTCACCCCAAAATGCAGATGAGTTTAGGGTATCACCCATAGACAAATGGCGAGACTGAAGTTGTCAACAAATGTTTGGAAACTTATCTTTGTTATTTCACCTCTGAACAACAACGTCATTGAGAAAAGTGGCTCCCTCTCACTGAATGGTGGTACAATACCTCCTCCCATACTGCATATCAAAGGAATCCATATGAAGCAGTTTATGGTCAAGCAGTTCTAGTGATCCTTCCATACTCCCGCAGAAGTTCACCTGTTCAAGAAGTTGACATAGCTCTCCAAAACCGAGATCATATTCTTCACATTTCACAGGAAAATATTCACATGGCAAGAAACTGAATGAAACACCAAGATGATGGCCACCATTTTGAGTGCACTTTTCAAGTTGGTGATATGGTTTTTCTTATTTTGCAGCCTTACAAGTGACCCTTCCTGAAAATCAAAGGGCATCATAAGTTGGATCCAAAGTTGTATGGGCCATATAAGGTTCGTCAGAAGCTTGGGTTCATTGCTTATAAATTGGAACTTCCTCCTTCTTCTCACGTTCACCAAGTATTTTGTGTCTCTTGTCTCAAGACAGTTATTGGCACCAACATTAAAGCACAAACTCTCTTACTGGAACTCAATAATGAAGGATCCATCATTTTCAAGTCGATGACCATCCTCAATAGGAGCAGTATTCAGTGTTGCTCTTGATCTATCATAGAGGTTTTAATTCTATGGCATAACATGAAACCATATGATGCTACATGGGAACCAATTCTTCATATTCAGCAACAATTTCCATGTCCAAAGGTTTGAGGGCAAAGCTTTTCTAAGAGGGAGGGGATGTTAAGAACCCATGTAAACCCTTCTCTTTACTTTGTTAAGTATATTGTTGTTGGACGCATATGCTTTGTAAGTCATCTCATGAGTATATTGTATTATCCCACATTCATGGGGAGTAATAGTGGTTTAGATTAGACTTAGTATATAAGTAAGTGTTGAGGCCAATGAAGATATTCAAGCATTATTTGTATTGAGCTTGCTCAAAGGAGGCTTACCCCTCGAAGTGTCCCGCAATCAATAAAATTCCATCTGTGTTATGTTATTTCGATTATATCATCAACCAACCTTACAAAATCCTAAAGAACACCAAAAAATCTTGTATTAGTATCTAGGTGCCCTCATGAAGTTGATGGACAATACAATTTCAATAGGAACATGCAAGCGCAAAATTTTAGAAATGCATGCACATTTATAGGAATGGGAATGTGTTTTTGCTTTGACAATTGTTGAACCTCCATGCATGATAAACGCATGGATAAGAGTGCATCCACGTTTCTATATCTATAAAATAAAATAAAAGGGTCGGTGGACCTCATTCTTTCCATTCCCACTCGCGGTCAATTGTTTTCATCCATAACACAAGCATGTATTAACAACTGCCACCCCAATCCAAATTCAAACCAAGGGGTGTTACCACTCCTCCATTTAGGTATTGCTTTAACTCTTTGTTTTTTTCTATTATATTCTTGTTTAATTTAATAAAAAAATCATAATTTTAAAAGTATCATAATTTTACCAAAATATTGTTTTTAGATGCAAATTATTTGTCTTTTATTACAATGGTATAAAATCCTGAATCAAATCTAGAAACAAACCTCAGAACAGATGCATGAAAAAACATTAACCCTAAGGAGAACCCAACACATAAACCTAGATTAACCAAGACTTAAAATAATTGGGAATTTTCATTCAAGATCTTAGGACCACAAGGGAACCATCAATCCCTTCACTAGCCACATCTCTCAATAGTATCATTGCCTATGTTGGTCATGCCCATGGTCAATTGTTGAGCATATTTGAATATAGGACCAATATGGTCTACATTTATACTCCATTGGCCTTAGTGAAGAACATATAAATGATTTGAAAATTAGAAAACAAATCATTGTTGGATTTTTCATTGATCCAAGAAGCAACTAACCCCTTGATCCATGCAATAGGCACCTTTTCATAGATAGGCGCACGTACGAAACATGGAAAAAAAATTCAATGAGACCATGGTTCATGGTTTTTTATAATTAACCTCCTTGCAACAATAGGGAGGTTCCATTATATTTTCTTTGGAAACTATTTGTTGAGTTCATGTTGGGTCTCTACATGAACTATTTGTCATTGATGAGTTTTAGGGGGTTGGTCTTAGATATGTTGAAGATCGACCAACAAATAGGCATAATATAATGAGAGGGTCGCTTTCTCCTATGCGTATGACTACCCCACCGACACACATAGACACACACACACACATATCTCAACTATTAGATCACCTGGTTGACACTTGCACGTCCATATCACTTCTTACATGCAGTGTACTACAACATAGTGCATTTGTTGCATCATCTAGACATGATCCATTAGAGGAGTATGGAAAAACCTTAGGTGCAAGTCTTTCAATCCCCACTCAACATGTACCTTCCATGATATGAAGTCAAGAAAATGATTCCTCATAGAACTAAGAATTACTACATTGATGCACTCATTGTTGGCATACTTTCCATGTCCCAATGGAAGATCCTACATTGGAGATATTTTTGGATGAGGTCAGTATGATTTGTACATGATGCTAAATCATTTAGTATATGTTTAATTGTACAAATAATGATTATTAGATTAACATAACTTAAAGTATTTCCATATAACTTGTGTGTTTTGGCATTTGCAATTGATCCAAGATAACACACCTCCATCAAGGTGCGATGGCATTAGTTCTCCCAACCATGATGTAGCTATGGAAAAAATGAAATATATTGCAACACCTAACACACAAGTATTTAAACGAATTTATGATTGTATCATTTAAAAATACATTTATTGAAATGTCAAATTTATTTAAAAGAAATCAATCATAATTGTGTTGTGTGTCCATAGGTGTTTTCAGAAGATATTGAGAAGGGTCTCCACTTAGGGTAAGCATATCACCCCTTACCCAGTTAACATGTGTTAAATTAATTATATTTTTAATGTTTAATTCATTTTCTTGTTATAGTCTATTTACATGTTTGTGTACTAATCAAACATATTAAATATGTTTATGCACGTGTCAACTTTAACCATTCCATAGCCATATCCACCCATTCATTTGCATTGTCCACCCAGTCCACAATTTCCATTATTCATGACTTGTCTAGTTAGTGAGCACCTCGCTCCAGTGATTAGCATATACAATCCCCCCCCCCCAGGGTGATTCCATCCATTGTATGTCTTATGGGGGTATATTTCCACCGACATCCATCTCCTCTTACTAGTCCCACACCTATCCAGTGTTCATCAGTCCACCATCACATCCCTCTCCCCATTGCACCCATTGTTGCAATGAATAGTGTTCCATCTACTATAGTTGCATGTATAGTTGATGCACCTACTTATTCCCATTTCCTGCACCTATGTCTTCCCCAGCCCCTGTACATACATCTTCTCCCTCCTCAACCATTCCCTCAAAGCATGTTATCCAATTGAGTGATCCACTTCCTATCTATGAAGGGAAATATCCTACATTGCCTTAGATATTCATGGTGAGATTTATTAGTTGTTAAAATATTAAAAAGAATTAGCCAAATTGATAAAATAATGGATGTTGATTTTTTGCATTAATTGATTTTTGTAATCACTCCCAACTTTTTATGGTGTAAATACTTCAGACTCATACTGGCCTGCCTCGCATTCAGATTCGGTTGATCAAATAAATACTTTAGACTCATATTGTATGTCTTTAGAAGGAATTTCCTTCCCATGAGGTAGTGCCTCCACATTCTCAAAGCATGGATGATGGCAACTAACTCAAGATCGTGCGTAGGGTAATTCTACTCATGCTCTTTTAAGTTCCGTGACTCATAGCAGGTCGCGTGATCATTTTGCAAGAGGACTCCTCCAAGTCCTTTTTTGCTTGCATCAATGCCAACAACGAAATCCCCATCGGGATCTGTAATCTGTAACACTGGTGCAGTCATCAAAAGCTGCTTAAGCTTTTGAAAACTTTCTTCACACTTAGTGGTCCATAAGAACTTACTTGCTTTATTCTTCAAAGAGGTCATGGGGCAAGCGATTCTCTAGAAGTTCTCAATGAACTTCCGATAATATTTGGCTAATCCCAATAATGACCTTATGTCAGTGAAGCTAGTAGGGGTAGGCCAATCCTTTATGGCTTTAATCTTTTTCGGGTCCACAGCTATCCCTATCTCCGAGATAATGTGACCTTGATACTGTATCTGCAGTTTGTAAAAATCACACTTACTAAACTTAGCATAAAGTTGGTGTTCTCTCAACACTTGTAGTACTACGTGAAGTTGTTCTTCATGTTCTTCTTTATTATTTGAATAAACCAGTATATCGTTTATAAAGAATAAGACAAACTTATCCAAATACCTACTGAATATGTTGTTCATTATAGACATAAATTTTGCGGGTGCATTGGTCAACTCGAACGACATCACTACAAACTCGTAGTGTCCATACATTGTACGAAAGGAATTTTTGTGAATATCCTCATCATGAATCTATACCTGATGGTATCCGGATCACAGGTCAATCTTTGAAAATATTCTGGCTCCTCCCACCTGATTGAACAAGTCATCGATCCTGGGAGTGGGTAATGGTTCTTGATAGTCATTTTTTTCAACTAATGCTAATCGATGCACATCCGCATCGTACCTTATTTCTTATTTATTGAACAATATCGGTGCTCCGCAAGGGGACACACTAGGTTGGATATACCTTTTTTCTATCAACTCCTGCAACTGCAGTTTGAGTTCCACCAACTCAGGCACACTCATGTGGTAAGGGGATTTGGAGGCCGGAACTGATCCTGGGGTCAATTCGATGGAAAAGTATAGGTCTCATTTCGAAGGTAGTCCGAGGATTTCCTTGGGAAACACATCCTTGAATTCTTCAAGAACAGGGAAGTCTTCTATGTGTTGTTCCCTATCAAAATCTATGTCTCGGATGTTTACTGCAAACAACTTGCAGCCTTTCCTAATGCATTTCTTTGCTTGTATGAAAAATATTTGTCTTATAGAAACTTTCTTTGGAATTCCTTCAACCTTCACTTGGATCCCTAGACTATCAGTACACAAAATAGACTTGTGCAAACAATCAAGCATGACATGGTGTTGTTCCAGCTAGTCCATGTCGATAAGTACATCGTATGATCCTAAAGGTAGGATGTTCAGGTTCACTTTCATAAGAAATTCATTTAGGTCTACCTCACATTCTTTAACAATTTTTGAAACCTTCCGTTTCATACCGATGGCTAACTGTACCATCCAAGGTTTATCATGCTTAACTTTTCCTAGTTTGCATCATATCAACAATTTTAGGTGCAACATAACTATGGCAAGCACCGAGATCAATAAGTATTGAAACATAAGTGTTCAAGGTCTTACCTTCTATATCAACCATCGTCGCTTGATGATATGCATGTCAGCCATCCAATGCTACATAGATTCGGGGTGTTCCAGCTATGTCCTCAATAGTTGATTCTTCTTGTAATTTGTGCAAGACCCCACCGGTCTTGTTCTTACAATATCGGTCATAATGAGGCCCGGTGCATTTCCGACACTTGATATGTAGCGGGGTAGCATTGGCTCCACTTGCTACTGGTTTGTTAACATTAGTCAGCTGGTACATAAGGCTTGGTACCAGATCTATTAAAGTTCTTGTTCGCTTGAAAGCTGTTATTTTTCTTTCTGTATGGCTGGGTTGGACCCAGGTTTGCGGTTATCAGAGAATTTCTTAGACTTGTCTCGGTTTCAGTTTAGGTTCTTTTGCCTCAGCTGTCCATGCTCATAATAGAGCCTTGCTTTGTGCAGCGTGGTATCCAAAGTCTTAGGCATGTCGAATTCAATCATGTTCTGAAAACTGGGAGGAAGAAATCCTAGGAACTGCTGGATCTTTACCTTTTCTTCTTTGATGTATGGTACATAATGCAATAGATCTAGAAATCTATTAATAAATGCATCCATATTCATGGATCCCATTCGTAGTTCATGAATCTCTTTTAGTTTTATGTCAAAGAACCTTTCCAACATATATTTTTCTTGGAAAAGTTTTTTGGAAATTATCCCAGTGTATTTCCCACAGATCATCTTTCTTGGTTTGTTTTAAATCCCTCCACCATCATGTTGCCTTGCCATTCATGTTATAGATGACAAGATGAGCCTTCATTTCACTTGAATAGTTATGAACCTGGAAATACTTACTCATGCCCAATAACCATTCTTCAATCTTTTCCCAATGTTTACTTCACCTTCATAGGTCGGGGCTCTTATTTTTCGAAACTCCCCCTGAAGACTGTCATCACTCCTTTGCTTCTTTCTCTGTGGAGAAAGTGAATCACCACTAGAAGGATAGTGATGGTCTCCTTTTGGTGCTTCAGGGGTGCGTTCTTCTTTTTCCTCTCCTCTTGGGATGATGGCCCGTTTTGGGTAAGGTTCTCTTTTGGAAGTATTTGTGGACTGAGTAGGTTTACTTTACAGGCTTTCTCCCATCAGATTTCTTAGTAAGGCTTCATTTATAGCTTGCTGCTCCTTCCTTTCATTCAGGTTGTCTTCTCTGAAACTTTTCAATTCATCTTGAATACTGTGTAAAGTTTTCAAAACATCAGATTTTAGCTCTACCACCATCTCCTCTTCTGAAGTGGGGGTGGTCATCTTTCCTTGCCGACTGTTTTCTTCCTCAGTTTTCATAAACTAAATAGTGCTGTAAAAATTCCTGTAACTGCAAAAAAAAAATTAATAACAGGAAAAAAATTTGTTAGAAACCAAAATTTAATATTATACTTTATATTTTCTTTGCGGTGATAGCTTGGTGCGCCCATAGGTCTCTTAGTATTGAAACTGGGCTCTGATACCACTTGTAACATCCCAAAAAATTGAAAATAATTTTTTTTTATAAGTTAATAAAAACTACGTAGACAAAACATTATTTACTTGCGGAACTCTATCATACGCTTTATGTACCACTGTTTATTCGTAATATGTTCTTACGTTCTGTCTTTTACTTTCAGTCATTATTTTTAATGTAATTTACTTATGATGTCATACGGTTGTTTATTGCTTAGTATTATGTTTATACTTTTGTCGCTTATGTGTTGTCACTGGATTTATATACTTCTTCCTTTCTGCATTTATGTACTTGTTATTTATAGATTCCTAACATAAATTTGTTTTTGGAAACAAAGTGGGATGAGTGGCGGGACTCATTCTCCCATGACAGTTTGAGAGGTAAAGGTGTTTACTTGTTAGCAGGATTACCTAGTTCTCTAAACTAAGGCACCTATTCTAATTCACATTAGTGCATACTTGCGACGAGGTCTTATTTAACGAGTACTAGAAATATTGATCTTTAAAGAACATACTGCTGGTTGAATTTGGTTTCTTGTCGACTCAGAATTATAACTAGGTATAATTTCTATTCTCATCAATTTAGTTATCACTGCTAAATTTCCTGTTTAGTACTTATGCTTCATTACGAAATTGTAATTTATTGATTTACATATTAGTATTACCTTCATTGTATGTGTATTTTATTAAGTCTTATAAATACCTCTTATGTTTTCTATTTGCAGGTTGTTGTCTTGGCTTAAGGATAGAACGTTTATTTTTATGAGGGTTAATTGATTAACATGGCATATTACATATGCCATGTTCACTAAGCATAAGCTTAGGGATTAATTGTATTGTATTATGTTATGGCTTAAAGCCTAAGGTTTACATGTTATGTTTAAAGTATAAGGCTTGTGGCTTGTCTTGAGACTAGTGCAAACCAATCCTTATCTATGCACTAAACCTTAACATTGTAATTTATTAAGCCTTGGTATAACATAAATGTTGTAATGTGATTACCTTGTGTTATGAGATGGGATGGCGAATATAACATAGGGTCGAACCATATGTTAGAAGGGTTTAAGATTTTGCATGGGAAAGTGGAGGTCACGTGTAATGTCTCGGTTTTGACCCCGTTACATTAGATGTATATGATGTATAAATTGTAAATGATCAGGGTGTGGAGCTAAAGGCCAAGGCCCCACCATTGATCGGTTATGTTATGTTTTGGATTTGAATTGTCACCCATGGTATATTGGGGCATGCGACATATATTATGACGGTCATCATGTAAATATGTATCTATAATTAAAAATGAACCCGACCAGCTACGATCGCAGCAATTAAAATGAGAAAGGGGCATGATTTTCACAAGGATAGGGGTGGGGGAAATTGTCAACCTTGACCAATGAGAGAAAAACCCATATGTCTTCTTCCTTTGTTTTATTCCAACCACTTTCATTAAGAAAGGCTGCTGGTGGTTGAGGCAGTTATGGTGTTGGAAGTGGGGTGGTAGGACTGTCATACCTCACCCACACGCACACTCTACCCACGATTTTGTTGTTCATCCTCTCACGCAGATCTTATTCTCTCCACGACTGTGCTGAAGGATCAGGCACTTCCAATTTTCGCGTCCTTCCTGTTGTTTGTTCATCCACGGACAAAAACGAAGCTACTTTTCCTCACACAGAACCTCCATTGTCTGTTCATTCCTCACAGGGTCGGATTGTTTTCCACGCACAGGATTTTCCTGGTTTTATCCATGTATTTTTCCTCTGCAGATCTATGGATGGTTTGGCTGTATTCTTCCCTCACAGACTGATTCGTGGGTCCTGCGTTGTCGTTTTCATTTACGCCCAGGCTGGGGAAATATAATCTCTTTCCCAGCATGGTCTATGTATGTTTTCCCGGTGACTTCATTGCCCAAGGATGGGTTGAGTTTTCCCCACGTTGTGAGCCGCGTCCACTGATGCATTTTGGGGGCTGTTAATTTCCCCAGGCCATGAGATGTGTTTGATGTTACGTTTGGGGACTGGTGTAGATGGTTTGAGGTCGTTTTTCCTGGTTTAAGCTGTGATAGCTAAATTGATTGCGTGAGTGCAATGGTTGGTCTTGAGACTGTATTGGGAGCAGGGATGGGGGATTAGTTTTTCTTGATAAACTTGGTGGCTAGAAACCACACAGATAGAGCTAGAGGGCTGGCCTTCTTCTCCATCACCCCTGAATAGCAGTGGAAGGGAATGCAGCGCCTGAGGGACTGTGTAGCAGAGAAGGGACTGATTCCTTGTGTTGGGTTTGTTTTGGTGTCTTAGAGGTCAGGCTAGTTCTGGTGTAGGTGTTCTTGGTTCTATAATGAGCTCACCAGCTTAGCATTGAGCCTTTCCCAACTCCTTGATGGCTTGATAAACCCAACTTTGTTGGCTTGGCTGTGTGTTTTTGTGTATCCTTGGCTACGTGTAAGCCTGTTGTTCCATTATTCCTTGGAGAATAATGCCCAGCTTGGGGGTGGCAGTGTTGTTGAGAGATTAAGGAGAACCCTGGCCTATGGTTGGGTGGAACGTTGCAGCAACGTAGCTGGTTGCGGAATAAATTCATCTTAAGATAAGTAGTCTTGTCCATTTTTACTTCTGCAACTATATTTACTGTTAATGAATGTAATGAACATGTCGAATGCTTGTAGAAATGTATGTGGTTTCCGCTGTGTATGACAAATGAATGGAATCTGTGCATGTTCCACTGTAATGCATTTCCCTGCCGCACTCTGTTTGTGCAATTTTTATCATGTACGTGTTCATGGGGCTCTTAGCCCACTGTGATTAAAGTTTCACTAGTGGAAAATGAGAGATTAGTGACCAAAAAAATGACCAAAATCCGCATATCAATGACCACTTTTGGTTTGGCGATCGCTGGTGGCTAATTTGCGGTCTTTTATTACATGACCAAAATTGGTCATTTTTATTTTGGTCATTTATAGCTTGTCGGTTGGTCATTAATTTGGTCATATATTTGTTCATTAATTTGTT
>LPNX010307815.1:81216-167215 GCA_001517045.1 Pseudotsuga menziesii | reverse complement strand
CATCTCTTACACTGGATCAAAATAAACATAAAATTCAAAACAAACATAATGGTTTGACCTCTTTTTACATTGATGTTGAAGTAGATAAAATACTTAAAAACGCAAAGATACCAAACTGTCATCACAAGCATTTAAGCCAAACAGAATACCATACATGATAAACCAATTGATTTTTGTTGCACCAAAATAATTCTATCAAATATGCCAAAAAATGTACAAGTATACATCAACATTGCACCATAATCTTTCCTATTTTTAATTTATGTATGATGTATTGTGGAAAGTGATACGATCAAGAGGGGTGAAAACATTGTAAGAGAGGAAACTGTACCTTCACTGGGGGAGGCTGTGTACGAAATCTTGATTGTCGGCGATTAAAATCAATATCATCTCAACCCTCTTCTCTGCATGCCTCATTCAACAAGGGCTCTCCCATCTCTCGTACCACTCTGAAACTTACCTTTCGCCTTTTCCATGAAAGAAGACTCCGCATGGAAGTTTGTGGCAGAGAGTGATCAGAATCTGAAGAAGATGGATTGTCAATCAACTTTGGCATTGGTTCCAAATTGGGTAAACTCTTCGTCACCCAAAGTTTTCCAACTACATTTTCTAGAGTCTAGATGGAGGACACCTTCAACGACAAGATTGGTTGCCACCAAAGGTCCATAACTCAAACACTTATTAAATTCAGAGCAAAGCCTATAATCAGCTCCATCCCCTTCAAATTCATCAGCAGAAGCTGAGTCATCTGAATCAGAAAATTCACTTTCTTCACTCCCTAGAGACAATTTCTCATCACTCTTGTCTTCTTCTTCAGAAGCCTTCTTTGATCTCCCTACTGCAACATATCCTGTGGAAAAATTCACCTTCCTTAAACCTGCTTTCAGAGCAGATAATTCATCCTTATCAGATGACAAATGGCCTCCAATAAAATATAGTGAAGGAACTATAATCCTATGAAAACATCCATTGTTTCCTGAGATGTTTGAAACTCCAAAAAGCTGAGAGTAATATGCATTAATCAAAACACTGTTGTCCTCAAGTTGAAGGTATACAATGGAAAAAGGAAATGGACATGAAAAGGACTCCCTATTAAGAATGCACCCAAATATAGAAGGCTACAGCCCATTATATATGCATGAATTAATATTATCAAGAATCAGTAACCCAAAGTATTTCCAAAACAATGCAACAGAAATAAATTTAACAAAGTTCCCAGTCAAAATGTGCAAAAGTGCAAGAAACAAGTGACATAATTGTTTCCAGTGATTCAATCTTTGAGATCATCATTAGATACCAGTGTGTCTACTTTGTAACTAGATAGTTTTATATATGTAATGGTGACCTTATGCAAATAGTAATTTCTTAGGTAAAAACCAAATAGAATGACAAAAGGAGCTTAATCTTACACAAAATATTGTTTCAGTTGTCACTCCTCCAATGCAACAAGAAACAGGGATCTTAGTGCTCTGTTTTGCATCCTTTCCACATAACACAAACTCTCCAAGGTTCATGAACGGCGTTCCTATAATAGATGGCTTAGTCCTTGGTTCCTGTATCAAAGAAGGGAGGGTAGGGTGTTAAACTATGAAAACAATATTATCACAAAATCCATATAGACCAAGTGCAGCATCTAAAATTTGTGCATCCTTCTCTCTGCAGAACTAGAGAGAATCATGACTTAAGTATATTAAACTACTATGATGTTAAGTCACAAAAAGTTACCTTGCTCAAATAAGACAAACATATTGCAGGTGGATAGATTGGACATAAAACCAATAAAGGTGTTATTATCAATAAGAAAGTAAATTCTATGGATTCTAGAAACTGTATGAATGGCATGAAAAATACACATATCAATACAACAAGGTCCAAGAAATATATCAATACAACAAGGTCCAAAAACCAATTGCCACAAGTGAAGCATCAACCTCATCACCATATATCTGGCTTCCATAAGCAATGGGATATCAATGCATTAGTCATCAATAGAAGTAATATCCTTCCATATATTTCTTTTGGAAGGGAGATCCATTCTTTGAAGATGGCAATATTGACTGAATGAACCACTGTAAAATAGGTTTGCATTGACCTCAACACTGCCAAATATATCAACTAAAGATTCCTTGATTGCATCACGTGACATAATGCAAAAACTTGAACCAAGACATACATGAACATATTGATCATCAGGCACTTATTCTGTCAGAACAGACAGTGGTGACAATATCCCAGCATTTAAAAATATCTGACAGCGGTGACAATATCCCAGCATTTAAAAATATGGTTTCGAACGTGTTCTATACTCTATTATTTTCTGAACCCAAAATTGTCATGGTTTGCATATGAGTGTGCTCCATTACTCATTGAGCCATCTTCAAGTTTGAATTTTCTATAAAAAAGCACATAAGCTTCCGATGTCTTTATCTCATCCTCACTAATGGGAGAGAGATGACTATCATCAAAATTATACCACTTGTTCTCATCAATAAGCTGCACAGAGAGATTGAGAAAATTTTAAAAATATATATGTAGTTTCTATAACCCAGCAAGCATGAACCTCCAAATGCTCTATATACCCAAAGACTAAAGAAACTCACAGATTTCTTTCTTTTTCAAGCATAGAAATGAAAAGATATGCAATTTACATCATGAAATAAGCATGTAGAATTGTCCAATTCCCTAAAGGATAAGGATCATGGAACTATAAAGGCATGACTTGATAAACTCTAAGTTGCCAAGAAACGTGGGTACAGGGACAGGGACGCCACTTTTTGAAACAGGGTACTTGGGCATGTCGGAGGTACTGTATATATATGGTTCAGTGCTTTTTTACGAATTCTACAGCCACAGCTTTTAGTTGATGAAAGAATGGAGGGGGCTGGTGTTTCAGATATGTCCTATGAAAAACACTTCCTTGAACATTTTCACAAAGCATGCTTTAACATTTTCAGAATATTGAACTAATTACTTGTGCACTCATCTAATGGAATGGATTTAGTGAAGAATAATGGTAGTAATGCAATTGAATCTTTTAACAAGCAAATATGGTTATTAGAGATGGGTAAACACCCATTCTCATGCATCGTGTCATATACTTGCCTAGCAATGTCAGGGTGGCCTGCATTACAAAGGCCATTTATAAAGAGATTATATATTTTTGCATTAGGGGGATGACCTCGCATATGCATATCTAATAATTGAAGAACTTGATCCGAGTAGCCTAATTCACACAAAACTTTAATCACCAGTTTGAACATGTTGCGACTTGGGCAATGACCATACTGTTGCATTTCAAGCAGCAATTTTGAAGCTATCCCCGCCTTTTTTGCCAAACAAAAGCCTTTTATTAAACCAGAATAAGTATCCTTGTTCAGAATTACATTTGCTCTTCTTAATTTTCTTGGCACCATATATATGTCCTCTACTCTCCCAGCTTTGCAGAGGGCAGAAATGAATGTGGTACAGGTGGAATTGCTTGGGACATCCTTTCCTTTAATCCCTTTGTCAATGAGCTCCTTCATTTCATCCAATTTCCCAGCTTTGTGCAAAGTTTTCACAAGGGTGAAGTATGTTTGTTTCGAAGGGGTAAATCCCGATGCCATCTCATCATCTAGGACTCTACAGGCAGTGTCCAATTTTCTGTCTCTATAGAGGGCATTGATTAGATGGTTATAGGCCACATTATCTGGGAAAAAGCCCAATTTTGATCTTCTATTGAAAAAATCAAGTGCAATAAATAACAAGCCTCCCCTACAGAAAGCACAAACCAGTGCATTCATATTATTACTGTCAGGGAAAACATACTTGTTTTTCATCTCAATTAGTAACGTGTAGGCCTTGTCAAGTCTCTTCTTCCCCAAAAGTCCACTTATTAATGCATTGTAGCAAGACCACCCATGAATAAAACCTTGCGGAGTTGTCTCCTCAAAGTATTTCAGTGCATCATCCACTCTCTTCCCCTCTACAAGAGCCTTGATCCATGCATCATGAACTTTAGGCATCGAGGCATGCCTCTCTTTCCTGATTTCCTCAATCAATTTACGGGCTTCATCAGTCCTCTTGCCTTTGAAAAATGCACTAATAAGTACAACAATTGCAGCTTCATCCACAGTACAACCATTATGGCTGGAAGTCAAATCAAATTATATTAATATATATTAATGCCCAAAATAGGTCAATGAGACTTCCAAAATACATCAACTGACAATAGCAAAATAAACTGTGTTTTGGGCATCTTCTAGTTCTCCCTCAAGAAACAAAAAAGGCATAGTATCAGAGGAGCAAGCAATGTCACTATTGAGAGAGCAAGTCAATGTAATGGCCAAAATAGGTCAATGGGATTCGGAAATATAGCATATAACAATAGCAAAACAAATAATTCTTAGGGCATCTCCCTAAAAGAAAAGGGAAAAAGAAAATGCAACAAACGGACAAAGTGACGATGCCATTATATAGAGGGTGAGTCAACATAATGACTAAAATAGGGCCTAAGCCAATGGGCATCCAAAATACAGTAGGTGATAATAGTAAAATAAAGAGTGTTGGGTCATCTCCTCCCAAAAAACAAAAAATTAATTTACTTGGTACCAAAAAAAGCGAATAACGCCCAGCAGGTTTGGAACGAACTGTGGGAAGCAAGCAGTTTCACTCTAAAGATTAAGGTTCCAAAGGTTCCATTCCCACAGGCTTTTCTGACACCTTGAGGTAGGCTATGGGAGCACCTAGAGGTTGGAAGTAGGGGCCAAAATTATGACAATGTATGGCCCAAGCCGGCATGTATACATAATCATATTAAGAACCCAAGCCTGCCTTTCCTTTTATCCTTAAGGCCTCCCATATTTTACTGCCCACTGTTCTGTGTCTTGACTGTAAGGCATAAACTCTTCTACAAAAGGACATGGTTTTTTCAAAACTCGCAGAACAGATGTCCATGCACTTGGTCCTCAGAGTGGCATGGTCCAAGCAGCATTTCCCCAGGCTTTGTCATTCAAAGTTTAAAGTGAAAAAAGGAAAACAGTGAAGCAACCGAAGAATGAGAGCCAAGCCAATACAAAGAGAGCAAGATAAAGCAGGCTATGGATTATTCTCTGCTGTAAAACTAATTATCATTCTTATACTTTGTAGCCAGGCTTGTCAAATAGTGAATAGTAGTTTTCCTCCCTCTCCATGAAGGCCATGTTCACCCTTTAGAGACACTTATGCGGTTCTTGTGTGCTATGTTTCATGGTGGTAGTACATTTTTAAATTTCTCTTATAACCTAGTATATGTGCTCATGTGCTCTGTTTCTTCCTTTTTTGAATTAATTCTAATAGTATCCATTCAAGATATATCCAACTTATGTCAAACTATCCATGTTCAAGCTCATTGAGTCCCCATAGTATTCAAGCAAATAAACTAGCTTGCAGATATAAGGGCATCTATTGATTGATCTTATTCAATTGGTTGTTCAAATTCCTAAAAGGTCCTTTCTTTTTCCCCTAAATCCTTACGAAGGTAAGTAAGTGATAACCCTTCTCATAGCTCACTCAGATAAGTGATAATATGACCTTAACTTCTATCTT
Source organism: Pseudotsuga menziesii (assembly GCA_001517045.1). NCBI lineage: Eukaryota > Viridiplantae > Streptophyta > Pinopsida > Pinales > Pinaceae > Pseudotsuga > Pseudotsuga menziesii. Next base: position 161,650 of record LPNX010307815.1, on the reverse strand, counting down.
TTTAAAGGGGAATAATTAAAAGGAGGCCCTTTTAATAGTATTTACTCAGCCTTCTCCTTCTATTAGCCATCTTGGTCTATCTATAGCGCATGCTCCCATTGACCACACTTATATTGGTCTTAGACATGCAGACACTTCCATTGTTACACATGATGGCGTGTCTACTCCCACTAATGTTTCCCATGGTTGTACTACTCCTACAAATATTATTATAGGCACACTTCCCATAGTGTTGTTCTAAGTGGTAGTCATCGCTAATCACTGACACTGTCTATTAAGAATCAACTTTTTCGATACCTTCCCTCACAATATAGAGATTTGGAATGCGAGTGACAACAAAATATTCAAAATTGATTGTTCACATTGGGGTTGTCTCTATCATCACACCAAGGCCTAATATTTAAATTTCATTTACAACTCATTCAATATTAAGAAATCATAACATGATGCTCTCTTTGGAGATCTTTTTTCAGAGGCTAGCAGGCAAGTAGTCATCTCTGATGGACATGAACAGCCCTGCTCTACAAATGACAGTGTTTCTGACTCCAGTAATATTCCTTTACAAGGAGCTGTTGAAGTGCTTAGTTTTATTAAAGAGTGCATTTTTTCTCCAGATTGGCAATCTTCTATTTACAAAGAAGCCTGTCACCAACTTAATGAAGAACATGTCAGTGCTGTTTTACGAATGCTATAGCCACAGCTTTCAATTGATGAAATAATGGAGGGGGCTGGTGTTTCAGATATGTCCTATGAAAAACACTTCCTTGAACATTTTCACAAAGCATGCTTTAACCTGTTTTATCAATAGAAGTAATATCCTTCCATAGAATTCTTTTGGCAGGGAGATCCATTCTTTGAAGATGGAAATATTGACTGAATGAACCACTGTAAAATAGGTTTGCATTGACCTCAACACTGCCGAATATATCAAATGAAGATTCCTTGATTGCATCACGTGACATAATGCAGAAACTTGAACCAAGACATACATGAACATATTGATCATCAGGCACTTCTTCCGTCAGAACATACAGTGGTGACAATATCCCAGCATTTAAAAATATCTGACAGCGGTGACAATATCCCAGCATTTAAAAATATGGTTTCAAACGTGTTCTGTACTCTATTATTTTCTAAACCCAAAATTGTCATGGTTTGCATATGAGTGTGCTCCATTACTCATTGAGCCATCTTCAAGTTTGACTTTTCTATAAAAAAGCACATAAGCTTCCGATGTCTTTATCTCATCCTCACTAATGGGAGAGACATGACTATCATCAAAATTATACCACCTGTTCTCATCAATAAGCTACAAAGAGAGATTGAGAAAATTTTTAAAATAAATATGTAGTTTCTATAACCCAGCAAGAACGAACCTCCAAATGCTCTATATACCCAAAGACTAAAGAAACTCATAGATTTCTTTCTTTTTCAAGCATAGAAATGAAAAGATATGAAATTTACATCATGAAATAAGCATGCAGAATTCTCCAATTCCCTAAAGGATAAGGTGCATGGAACTATAGAGGCATGACTTGATAAACTCTAAGTTGCCAAGAAACGTGGGTACAGGGACGGGGATGCCACTTTTTGAAACAGAGTACTTGGGTACCTCGGAGGTACTGTATATATATGGTTCAGTGCTCTTTTATGAATGCTACAGCCACAGCTTTCAGTTGATGAAAGAATGGAGGGGGCTGGTGTTTCAGATATGTCCTATGAAAAACACTTCCTTGAACATTTTCACAAAGCATGCTTTAACATTTTCAGAATATTGAACTAATGACTTGTGCACTCATCTAATGGAATGGATTTAGAGAAGAATAATGGTAGTAATGCAGTTGAATCTTAGTACATGTATGTGAATAGTAGTTTTCCTCCCTCTCCATGAAGGCCATGTTCACCCTTTAGAAGTCAAAACAGAGGTAAAAAACAGAGCTCATCATTGAGCCTTCCTTGATAGAAGTCAAAATAGAGGTCAGTATCAAGACCCTTATGGTCAATAATGTTATTTGCAGCATTGATTGCATTCCCATACCCTCTGTCATACCTGATGACAATGACGATGATGTCTAAGGAAACAACATGAACTGAAAGAATTCTTCCATCACTTGATTGTCTGAAGGAAGATCAAAATAAGGCCGCAATTTCTTCCCTATAAATTGATTATAAAGCAATATATATGAACATATACTCTCAAATGCCTTTTGTAATGGATTCTTTCCACATAATTTTTCTTTATTGCACCATATTTGAATTCAAATTCTTATTCAAATTTGGTAACTATGGTTAATTGAAAGTTGCTGGAGAATTGATGAAGCCAAGAAGAAGCTAGACTTGTCTTCCAAGTTCCAGTAGCTTCGCAGACAGGGGGAAAATAAAGTTGTATAGGCATTTACAAGGAATCTATTTCACCTCTCAAATCATGTCTAAGTGAAAATATTTTTACATAGAATTTTGTGTAGGCCGATTGAGGAAGTATTTAAACAAAAAGCAATCTCGACTCTTAACCATTCTGCAAGTCATCTATTATATGACTATAGAAAAATGCCTGCCATAGCACAAGGAAGCATCATTATAGAATACCAGTTCAAGAAAAAGGGTTGTGTGAACTTGAGACTTTCTTCAATGATACTCTCAGGTTATGGCCAATCAGAACATAAAATAGACTACAGAGTCTAGACTGAAGCTGGGAAAATGAAATTGCCAAATAGAAAGGGCTTAGTTTTTACTCATCTTTGAGATCAAATGGTATCATGGAAGGCCCGACAGAGCCATCTTTGATGCAGTATGCTCTTGTTCTCAGATCTAGACTATGCACACACCACATCCTTGGTAGTCTTAACTTTATTTTTAATACTTCTTCCAGTCACTATTTTACATTAGTCATAGCTATAAACAGCTAGGGTTGCCTGCAATTTCATTAGAATAGACGTATTCTTAGTAGGGATCTGTAAAGACAGGATAAACGGCCTGATATGTGTCAGTAGTTTAGTATTAATTCATCATCAAATTCATAAAATATTTTTGACAGTCCTAATGCAAAAAATTAAAAGTGGTCCTAATACCAAATTCATTTAATACACATTTGATAGAGCTAACAACTGCATAAAAAAATATTATAATCATTTGAAACAATTACCAAGACTACAATATTTTAAGAAAGTAGCATCACAATGTATTAACAATCTTGCAATCACTAACCCTATTATGCCCTTGGCATCCTTGTCTGCATATTGACCAAACAAGAAATCTATACGTTCCAACTCTTTCACAGCTACTCTGCTGGCTGCTGTTCAACATACATACAGAATAAACAAAAGACCAGTTTATCAATATCCAAACATATAAATTGCACCGCACAACATCTAGAAGATACAACCCACCAAATACAACTCTAATATCAAAATATATCATGTATGTAACAACTAGAAAATATGGCATTGGAAATATGTAACATTTGCAAGGCTTAAGCCAAACCACTATGCAAGGTAACAAAACCTATAACAAGGAACCAGATAATGGCATTCACCAAAATGTTGGGACACTAAATAGTAAAAACATGTACAAATAACTTTTGAAATAAAGTCTGTGTTCCAAAAATTAAATAGAATGAAGAATTAGGTCTGGAGCATATTTGATATTATAGAAGTAATCTTTATTATATTATACGCATCAAATATAAAGATTATATCATATGCTCCACATATGAAGAGTATTGGTGGAACTACGTCCAGCAAACAACCCAACTCACACTAGCTCAAAATGAATTTTCACTTGCAAGGTTTGACAATGAAAGCAGAATGATTGAAGTCCCAGGACATGTGGAGAAGGGGATATAATCTTTGACTGTGATAATTATTTGTTTGTTACTTAATTTTTCCTTTTTTAATTCCCCGGTTAAATTATTTCTCTGAAGTTCAAGACATTATCTACAGGCCAAAACTGAAAACTAAACAAGGTTATTATATGCTTCCAAATGAAAACAATCGGTGAATTACATCCAGCAAAGAATCCAACTCATGCTAGTGAAGAACAAATTTTACCTTTCAAGGTTAAACAAGGGAAGTAGAATAATTGAAGTGCATGGATATGTGGAAAAGGGGATGTAATGTCAACCTGTGATGATCAACAGATACCTCTAGCCAAGCTACTAGTGTTTTATTTCTGCCAGATAGTGTCCTGTTAGAGTCCTCAGAATGCTGTTATCCTTTTAGTAAAATTATTCAAGAGTTCCTCCATTGATTGCAAACTGATGGAAATGTGATAAGAGACAAAATGTTATTGCGGTGGAAAACTATAAAAGGTTTTATTCTCTAATTCATACTAATGTATATTTAAGCTCTGCCTTTGTCTAGTGGCCTACTAATCAGTTGCGGAACAGTGGATCTGAATTGTCCAGCCTGTGACCATGAACATTCGTCACACGTACTTTGTTTGGGGCATTCTGCCACGTACTTTGTTTGTTTGGTAACCAGATTAAGCTGAGGCCACCAGGAGTTTAAGGTCTCTGACCTGCAAATCCACATACATACCTATTCCATGAAAAAATCTTGGTAGTGTTTTGTATAGGAGCAATATGTATGTGTATTAGATTGAATATGTATGTGTATTTGATCTTATGTGTAGTTTCACAATATAACTCATGATGGATCAATTTTGACAAGGTCATAGAGGACCATCCTGCTATCCATAACATTCATAAAGCAGATCTATCGAACTTCTTGAAATTAGCTACATGACCCAAGATAAAATTAGATGTTCCCAAGAGTCCAACCATGTGCTTGAGCCTTGAAATCAGGACTTACAACTTAATATTAATCAATATTGACCAACTCTGGTTTGATACTCTTTGTGGGCTCCATTATTGAGAAATCATGGCCTTTATCCTCAAGTATGGACTAACCCCCATGCCACCCTTTACATAATCTTGTTTCCTTAGGTTATTTGTAGTAATGGAGAGGATGCCCTTCAAGCTCTCATAACATGATCAACGATCCATCTAAACCAATCTTTGAAGGAATAGCCTTCATTATTCCTTAAAGTCCTACACCATCATTTCTTGAGAAATTATGCTTTAATCCTGGGTTTTTTATAGCTCGTTTCCTTTTAGGTTAGCCTAGGTGTGCCAACACATTATCATATCTCCCATTTTTTCTCAAAGCTGTGTTACACCATCATTTCTTGAGAAGTTATTCTTTAATCCTGGGCTATTTATACTTATAGCTCCAAGGATCCTTTTAGGTTAGCATATGTGTGCCAGCTCATTATCATATCTCCCAGTTTTTCTCCAAATTGTGTTCGAGTATGTTGTTCCAAATTAATGTCCCTTCTCCTGCCATATTTCTTGCTGCCTGTAGATATCCCAAGGTTTGTTATGCATATGATTCCTCCAAGAATGCATGCCCAGCTCTGTTATTATACCTTCCACAGCTAGATAGAACAAGGTAAATGTTAAATTATTTCTAAAGGTATACCATAGAAGGCCACAAATGTGTATCACTCCTCCTATAGTGCCCTCCTGAGGGGCATAGGGTTTACTGCTACGAAGCAAATTATATCCATCGTCTAAAATGTCACCAAGGACCTCAGTCAGTCCAATATCCATTCAGATCTGAGTTGAATGCCGCCTTTATAGCATTGTATTTACGAAGAGGATAAGTGGCATTGCTTGATGAATAGTTATGACTACAAGGATGTTTGCATAGTTTAGTATCATCCTCGTAGAGTTAAGAGACAAATGCAACATCTGCACCTTCTGCATGAAGAAAAGGTTCAGCTGCTAAACCTTCGGCACATGTTAAACTCGTATCTCCTCCTGCTGCTCTAGATTTGTCATGAGTGTGTTTGAAAAAAAGACCAAGATCCCCTTTGTGTACCCCCTCCAACTGTTATCCAATAAAATCCATTGTCCCTCTACATAAAAACATTATGTTGGCAGACTCCAACCATTCGCTATACACTGTCTCAACCAGATTTGCCCAAAAATCAGCCCATGCAATTTTAGGGGCTAATATGTTTGATTGCATTTTATTAGGCTGTTGAATTAGACTGACATCTTTATTGAATGACTTTCAGGCCTGTTATTGATTTTAATGATATTCAAAATTTTGTTAGCAGAAAGCAAGGGCCTCCCAAGCCATGGTGCTAACACAGGTGCCTAGAAAACATGGAGTTTTGTTTGAGTTCAAAGCATCGCCAGTTCAAAATCCATCACACAAATGGGCCCTCCTTTGGGATCAGGCTTCGACTAGTGACTAAATATAGATGTTTAAAAGTAAGACCCTTCTTCAAACACAGCAGCCAAACTAAAATTTTAAAAGAAATCAAATTCAACTCTCCTTGATAATGTGTTCATGTCTTGAACCTGAAAACAGGTTCATAATCATTGTCAAAAGCTGCCACATTTGGAAATGTTAATGATGAGAAGTGAATTACAAGTAACTGGGGTATTGGTTATGTGGTAGGCTGTTTAACTACAATGCTAACGTCAAAGGACAGATGCAGTTTTGAATTGAGAGGATTCTCTCTTGCAAGTTGCAACAGTTACCTCTAGCCAGGCTACTAGTGTTTTATTTCTGCCAGATAATGTCCTGTTAGAGTCCTCAGAATGTTGTTATCCTTTTAGTAAAATTATTGAAGAATTCCTCCATTGATTGCAAAATGAGGGCAATGTGTTAAGAGACAGAATGTTATTGCGGGGGAAAACTATAAAAGGTCTTATTCTCTAATTCATACTAATTTTCCTATTTAAGGTACAACTTAGTAGCTTCTTGCTTGTACTGTGCCATGCAAATTTTTAACAAATTCTCCAAATGAATGCAACAATGGAGTTGATGCCTGGTTTTTTTACAGATCTGTAGGAGTCAAGGGTTCTAGTTAGGGCAGTGATTTATCTACGTTTAGCCTCGGTATTCTCCCTTATAGGCTCGATATATATAAAATGGGCACTATGCCCTACTGATGATGAGGTCTACTTCCAGTCTAATAATCCCTTTACCTATATGCACCAGCTTTCGCAAAGGGGAAAAAGCATATATACTGGTTGAAGCACCAATTTCAATATCATATATTAAAGGAATAGAAAGGCTATAATCCAACAAATAGATAAGAGGAATATAAATATCCAAATCCATAGGGAGCAACACCTACAAGCTACCACCCTTAGTCATTCCAGTAGATTTCACCGTTGATTATGTTGTTGATCCAGCCAATGAGTTAGTTGCAGGAAAAGCAAAGGTAGAGCCGATACAATACAATTATTTAATTTGTGGGCACCAACTACGGAGATCTATATAAACTGCACTTAGTCTTTACCCTAGAACGATGGAGGCTCATACATTAACTAACTACATCCCTGAATTCATAACTCTGCCACTAAAAGTCAGGGAATACATACTAACAAGTAAACAGCCCTTTGAAGCCCTTATTTCAATCGGTGGGAACATGGGGCTCACGTGCCATTCACAGAAGCCAGCCATCCAGTAACAAACTGAACAGAAACCATACATTTTAAAACAGTACATAGAAGTCGTTCACTGCATTTCTTCTTTTAGCTTGAGTATAGAGGGCCTTCTCTGCTTCTTCTAGATTGAGTTTAGGTTCTATGTATACTGTTAAAATTCACTTTTAGAACTTCTAAAACATATTTAATAAAACTGTCTTTTAGTTTAGAGGAAAACCCATTTAGTATGTAAAAGTACACAGAAGCAGCAACAGTAGACAAAGCCTCCATGAGGCACAACAGAAGTTACAGGCACAACAGAAGTTACAGGTGAGGAATTTGACAATTTGAGGCTTTTGCATACTAGGAGAGTATCCGGAAAATTTTTAACAATTAATCCCTAATAGTTTAACACTAGATGCAAAAATATCAGAAGAATTTTTAACAATTAATCCCTAACAGTTTAACACTAATGCAAAAATATCAGAAGAATTTGGCTTACCTGGAAAGAACCGGAGGATTTCAGCTCTCCAACTAAGGATGTCCTTGTGCGCCTCTTCAAAAGCCTCCACATCCGGTCTGATGCCCTCTTCATCTCCATTGCAGAGGCTATCACTCATGGATATATATTAACCCAAGCAATATCACTCCCCTCCTGCCAATTAACCAACATCAACATTCTATTTCTGTAATAAAAAAATCTCCCGCGAATTACCACAGCAATTACTAGAATAAACTCCAGGACAAGCTGTCCAATATGGCAACCACCGTATGAACCCTCTATTCTTCCCCAAGCCGCTCGCTCTTCATCATGTCGGCAGTGATCAAATTGGAAGGGGCTCAATTAAATGGGGAAAGAAAGTGAAACCACGAACCCTCTATTTTCCCACGCGGCTAGCTCTTCATCATATTGGCAGTGATCAACTCTGAAGGGGTTCGACTCAATGGGGAAAGAAAGTGAAACCATGAACCCTCTATTTTCCCCATACGGCTGGCTCTTCATCATGTTGGCGGTGATCAACTCTGAAGGGGCTCGACTCAAAAGAGGAAAGAAGGTGAATACTTCATACCTTTTAATTATATCATATTCTAAATTATCTTGGCCAAAACGAACAGAGTGACAGCTATCACTGCTTTATTTTTCGGTTGTAACGTGTTTGTTTGTGTGGTTTAATATTCATCTTCTTCACTTTATCCATCCTATAGATGCATATTAATATTCATCTTCTTCCCTTTTATCAATACCATAGATGCAATATATTTCTTATAATATTTTTTTATGTTGTATCTTAATTTTAAAAGAAAACACAATTCAAATGAAATAAACCAAAAATAATTCACTTTTTTTTTTCCAAATAAATAATAACTTTGTCAAATCATTTTACATAAATTAGATTAGCAACCAACCAATTAATGTTAACCGAGTCTAACTTAAAGGCCCGAGCAAGAAGTGTGTAAAGTTTCATTAGTTGCATGTGGGTGGGAATAAACAGTAAAGTTATGTGTGGTAGGTTCATACCTAGGTATTTGTAAGGGGTTTTAATTTCAATTAAAAGGGCATAAATAGTAAAGCTATGTGTTAGTAAAGCTATATGTGGTAGGTTTATATATATAACTTGCGTATTTGCAAGGGGTTTTAATTTCAATTATTTATATTGCTTTTGACAAATGAAAGACAATATAAATAATTGTATTTCAATTGACAAATAAAAGTTTCTTAAATATTTTAATCAAAAAAATGCAAAAAAATATTGTTCTTTCAAATTTTTACAATTTTAAACAATTGAATACTCTTAATTAATTTCTACATGAAAAAATGATATATTTTCAATGAAACTTATTTTAAACACATTAATTAAGGCTGGGACCTATTTGCCTGACCATTTGCACCGATCGGACGACAGGGAACGTCGAACGTGACCGCTCACGCGAGCCAGGTCGTCCGATCGGTGCAAATGGTCGGTTCACTAGTTTACTCCTTAATTAAGTAGTCATATCATGTGTATCACAAATTTTACACTTCATGAGTAACAATATAACATTAACTATTTTATTGTAATTATTTTCAAGTTGGAGCACACTTCATTATATCAAAAAAACTACTTAGACGTAGCTGGAATTTAAGTTATTTAATGAAAACAATTAATGTGACGTATAATAGCGTATATTAATTAATTAACTTCTATGTCAAAACTATTTTCCATGCTAATGTAGGCCACTATTATTATCTTTATTGTCTTACCAAATGGAATGATAATCAGAAAAAAAGACCTAAAATTATGGACTTCACCTTCAAATAATGCATTGTAATTACATTGGTTATTAATCATAATTAATTAATTAGGAGTGATAAGAAGATCGCAAGAATAAAAAATGACCAAATAAATGACCAATTGTCATGTGGTCATTTTTAGTCTAGATATCCCGTGACCAAATTTGGTCATTTATCTTGGTCGTTTTCAATTGGTTTTTATCCAGTGACCAAAATTGGTCATTTATCTTGGTCTTTTTTAGTTAACTCACTTAAATTTATCAATTTTGGTCATTTATCCCTTGAAAAAAATTGTGGTGACCAAAACTTTTGGTCTCCTGGTCACTAATCTCTCATTTTCCACTAGTGTTTGGGTTGCGTCCTCTACGCTGGTCAGAGGGATGGGGACTGACATCACGAATGCAATGAAACCTTACTATGGAGAGTGGGTTTGGTATTTTGATAATGGTCACCAGCTAGTGCATTTAATGTTCTTGGTAATCGTGGAAGCCCCAATCTTAGGGCTTGGCTCACGATGGATTTGTCATTTGTATTGTTTGAGTTAGGTTTTGGTCTTGCTTTGCAGAGGGGAAAATGGAGGCGACCTCCATGGCCATGAAGGTATGACTCATTTTACCTCACAGTATTTCGATGGTTTGGCTTTGATGCATTTAAATGTGGTCATACTTCTCACTGGGTTTGTGGGTGGTTGCAGGTGTTGGGGTCTCTGGAGAGTATCGTGGTTCGAAGCTCGTCGCTGGTTCTTGCATTATGTCAATGATGTAAGGTAAGCCTTATAACAAGCCAATGCTTGTTATCTCTTAGCCGGACTGAGTGATGTCTTCGTTGTTTGGTTTTGGGGTTTCACAGTGGGGTTTGAATTTGCCTTCGGGCTTTGTAATGCACAGAATTGGGTTTTAATTTAATGGTGTGGGTTTTGGTCGTGGAGAAAACTTGCGTTTCTCATGGCTCTGTGTAATTAGTTTTCAGGTTTTGTAAATCGTATATGGGTTTGGATTTTGAGCCATGGGCTGCACCATTGCTTGCAATGGTGCCATAGCCCATTAGCATGCCTGTGTCGACTTAGCTTTGGCTTCTAAATGGACTATGTGGAGAAATTGCGATTGGAAATACTGTGTATAAAACTAGATACTTTGCATTTCAATGAAATGTACTCATTTTCAATCTTACTGTGTATGTATGGAATGTATGCTATGTTAATGGTTTATTAACAGGGTTCTAAAATGGCATACACCTTCATTGGTCTGTGTGTTGAGTAATTTATAATTTGTTGTAATGGTGAACAACATGGGTTGAAATACCAAGCCGTAAGTGGATTAGGCCTTCTCTTTGATGGCTGTGATAGCTCTGATGTGATTCCTTACTGTTTGCATTTAATTTATTAGCTTAAGAGGTGAATCGTTAACATAGTAGTTTTATTATTAAAACCATACGGTGTATTTATAATGGCTAGGCCATGGCTTGGGTGAATGTTGCACATGGTTTTTCAATGGTTAATTACTGTTATGAATTTGAGGTTTAGCATATCATGTGGATTTGGTATAAGCCAGGGGTTGTAGCCCACGATGGCCTTCGTCGATGTTGTTTTAGATTATTAAATGGAATCTGTGTATGAAATGTTGGCCGAGGTCGTGTTGGTAGCATAATCACAGTCCTTATTAACAACATGGTGTTGATTTAGAATTGTTGTCCGCATACATAACATGTATAGCATGGCCTTTGGTTATGATAGAGATGACCTACATGGTCAATCCCTAGGCGTTTACTATATGTAAAGACTTATGGATTAATTAAAGGATTGACTCTTGCGTGTTATGTATTTTATGACTTTTATTTATCTAATGGTTATGCGATTTGATTTCTGGGTATGTATATTAGCTATGGTTGTTATTTACTTCTTTCGCCTTGGGTCTGGACATCCATAGGAATCAATGTTGTGACCTCGGTTGGAATTTAAAGGTTTTAATTACTAGTTGTTTAATGTATGCAATGGTTGTGCATAATAGTTAGATGACAAGAGTGATTCTTATGAAATGTGATTATGATAGTTTAATTAGTGCTGTAGATTTTATATGGGTGAACAAGGTTTAGATATGGGACCACATGGATGGTGACAATGCCTCCTCTGTTCATTTAATTCTTATGATGTTTATTTAAATGGGAATGTTTTACTATTAGTTTATTCTCAATATAGCAGACCTTGAAAGGTCTTAAATGAATTATTTATCTTGTATTTAATTGTATATATAGCTTTCCAATTTGTTTATGCATGATGAATTTATGTGTGTGTGTGTATAATACTTCACATGGTAAATAGTACCCTAACTTACCTAAATGGTATATTTATTTAATTAAATCTTGATCTTAGGATTAATCTATGTTAATATAAACATGTCTCTATAGACAAATAAAATATGTCAGTAGAGTTTATAAATGATAAGTAAGCAATAATAACAGGTCTGAATTAACCTAGTTTATACATAACCCAGTTTTATCAATACAGGAATTAAAAAATAGGGGCAAAACCCTTGCTAAACATTTATGAATAAATAAAACATGTAGAAGCAATCTGACGAATACACCCTAGGTAAATCTTATTTAGGAAAACAACTTACAACTTCGGGTTAGTATAAAAATACATATCCTAGCAGAACTTAACCAGCAAATCAATCACATAAGGTTAGGAGATGCATTATAATCATTTACCTAGCATATCCAGCAATTTATCTAGGAAATATAATAGACAGTCTAGGGTTACAATTTAAGAAATGAAAAACCTAGGAGATATATTCAGAACCAACATTTCTAGGGTTAGAAATATATAATGAACCTTTACATAAATCAGTCAGCATCTATACTAGAAATAAACTTGACATACTAAGAACTCATACCTATAATTTTCTGAAGCACCATTAATGGATGAACCTACACACTTTAATTAACCAACATTAACCAATTAAGATAGATCTGACCTCTTGTTTTGATGACCAAATCACTTGCAAACTACAATGCTCCTCCCAACCATGACCCGGAACCATTCTTGGTTTTAATCTAGACGCCCCCCGCCCGCCCCCCCGAGATAGACTTCAACATGCAAGTATCTTAGATATCCTAAGGTAAGGTTTCCTATCTGGTGTACCAGATTTGGATCAGTTCTCCTTTTCCTTCTAGGAAATGTGTCTTCAAGAATTTACTTGAGAGCAAACAGGCAGAAAAAATACTCCTCTAATGATAGATCAGAACCCCAAGACTTTCCTTGGCTTGAGTCTTTATATGAAGACTTTTCAGTCAAAGGCACAGTTAAATGAAGAAACCTTGGTTTCTTGATTTAATCCTTTTCAATTACTTTGGGTAATTATTAATATTTTAACTTAAGAACATTCAACTAGTTCCTAGTTGGAATTTCATAGACATTACACTATTTATTAATCTATAATGATAAATAATAATTGATAGAGCTTCTCTTCTTGCTTTCATTTATTTATATTATTAATATATTTAACTCTTTATACATACCATGTATAAAGTACATAATAATATAACACTTTGTTAACAATTTTCTTTGGGCATCATATACCATGATCCCTAGACTTAATGACACTTCTTCATTAAGTTCAAGTAGGTATATGGTTTAGGTCTACTGGGCTAGGAAACTCTAAACATCCTTGCGTGTTGGATTTCCCTCATATAATGTGGTATCTCTTCAGTACATTGATGAGAATACAGAAATTCAAAATTTCATTTAATCACTTATAAATAAGTATGATAAGATCAATATTTTTCTCAAGTCGTTTTCACTCGGAAGTTATTAAATTTTTTTTAGTAACCCCTAGCGCTCACTAGAGCCCATACTCAACGCTTTAACAATGCATTACAATTCAGTGCAATTCTAGAGCTCCTCGCTCAACACTAGTGTATATGACATTGTGTTTATTGATTTTTGCATTCATGATGTGGATTTGGTGTTATATACTATGAACATTACATTTCTCATGGTTAATATAATTATCATGGATGTTACTATAATGAGTTATACATAACTCACATCCCCATTTAATATAATGACTTAGTTCTAATTCCGTGGATGCGGGTGAGAACGAAGGGTTGGCACTTGAAGGTATTGTGCGAGTTAGCTTGACGATTAGACATTTGGGCATCTTGCATGATGGTGCAATCAATGAGAAAGAGTCTGGGCTTTGTGCCTCCAGTAATGGAAATTAATGTGTTGGCCTTTCACGAGGTGAAGGGTAGAGACAATTACTGTGTCAATTCGATCCAGCATGATGCTTCCACAACATTCTCGTGTGAATTTCCGGTTTAAAGAGAAAGAAATGGTTCAGATGGATATGAGGTTCTACTTCTTTATTATTTGGCAATCTCCTTAGACGTTTTTAGTGTTCTACGAGGTGGAGAAGTGTGGAGCATAAACCATGTCTCAGCATCAACATCGTAAACCAAGATGCGGAAGTAGTGGACGTCGTGCTTCGGGACACAAAAGTTTTGGTCGGGATGGAGTGATGGGTATGTGGAATCTATTTTTATGTTCGTTTGCTTCCTTATAGATGATTGGAAGGATACAATTGTTGCATAGAATTTGGCCTCAACCCACTCATTTAGGAAGATCGATCATTATTGGGTGGTTAAAAATATGGTGTCCCTCTTGATGGAGGGAATTCAATCCAAATGGAGGAGCTACAATGAAATGGTTTTAGATATGTGTAAGATCATGGAGAAGACTGTTGATGGTCTAAACAACCTTGATAACAACTTTGATTGGGATAATTCTCTATTTAGGAGGAATTTTGAGGTTGTTGGAGTAGCGATGCAAGAGCTATCTAATCAGAAATTGATGAGGGGAGTCTCTTAGAGTGCATCTCCAGGAGCCTATGATCTGACAGAGCAAGGAAGAAAGTTACCAGACCATGATCCTTGTGATGAGCTAGTGAGCCTAGATTCTTTTTAACCTAGCCTCTTCTCTATTAAGAAGATATGAGGCTTATATTTGGACAACCTAGCTTTGGCACATAAATGGGAACCTCTCATGGACAAGCATCCCAATTTAGGATCCTCGAACATGCAGATGGAGTGTTTCCTAATCATTGAGGAGTATGAGGACTCTTCTCATGGTGCACATCCAAAAAAAGCGTTGTTATGATGTTTCAACCACTCCCTATGATATTCAATGTTTTTTAGATAGTCTATTACATAGTATACCCTATAAATAATTTATAGATAGTCAAAACTTGATGGTATCATGCTACTATTATTCCTGTTTTCTTAGGAAGGCCTTATTTTTTGAGAAGGACAATCATGTTAGTATTTTTTAGCACCTGGGGTGGTGGTTTTACCACCTCAGACCACCTTAAGAAATTGTGAATGATGATATATGTAATCTTGTACATTTTGCTATATATATATATATATATATATATATATAATAGAATTGTTGCAGCTTTATAAAAAAATGACTTAGTTCTAATTAGTTTGATTTAATTTATATTCTAATAGCTAGTAATGGAAATAAATGGCTACGAAAAATATAAAAGGCATAAAGACAAGTGAACACACATCTTTTCTTGGGAAATTACTCATATGTGTTTAATGCATAGTTACCAAGTTCAAGTTCGAATTTATATTCAAATTCAATTTGGTATCATAAAAATTCGAAAAGTAAGCAGCATTGTCCTCAAAATGACATTGATAATTTTTTTTTAAGGGTTTTAAGATTTTGGTGAATTTCAATATAGTAATAATAATTACTATTTTGATAAATGTATTTTAATAAATTAATTAAAAATTATTACATATTTTAGTAAATTTCTACAAAATACGTTAGCAAATGTGGTGAGCAATTTGTAAACATGCCGGAAACCATAAGTGCATCAGTAAAGCACACATGCATGATGAATAAGGATGAAGAATAGAAAAATGATCCAATATCCAATTAATCCCAGGAAAAAACTGTACGGAATGCAATCCCAACTGGGTGAATTGATCAGAATCGAATTGAATAGATGAATTTTCGAATTCTTCATCCCAATATAGCCGAATTCGGTAACTACGGTTTAAGGAATCTATTTCAAGGAATCTATTGACATTCATTTACATTAATTTCTATGTATGATCAACATCGATCTAACTCTAAGAACAACATTTTTCAATGGTTTTGATCTATTGCAAATAATTAATAACATTTTTTAATGGTTTTGATCTATTGCAAATCATTTAATCAAGAATATCAGAAAAAGGGATATATCTATGATATTTTAGACAAATGACACATTAGGTTGAGTCCATTGGTTGTGTTATTGTTGTAATATCAAAGAAATATAGTTAAAATAAAATGCATCAAATATAGAGTGTTGAATATGATTAAAGTGAAGAACCAACCTCCAGTGCAATACATTTAAGACATTCTTCATAGTTGGAAGGATGCCAAATATTCCACCAAGTTGTATATGAAATATAACCTTCGAAACAAAGAAAGGATTATATGAGTGGTTGGTGATGTCATTTACACCCAATGTGATTGCACAATTCACGAGGTTAATGGATGACGCCCTCATACCATTCATAAATCATTTCATTATGATCTACTTTGTCAATGCTATAATATTTATAAAGACTTGGTCATATCACATAAGTCATATCAATCAAGTTTTACAAAGTTGCATGAACATTGAGTTTATGCCAATTTTACAAAGTTCTCATCCACCATGATACAAGTGTGATATCTTGATTATGTGATAGATGTCACAAGCATACATGTTAATTTCTGGAAGATATATATCATTAACACCAACTTATACCTTCAAGCATCATGTAGCTTTATAACTCCTATACTTAGCAAACTTCTATACGATGGATTTGTTGGGATTACCCCAAGTTGTATGGCCCTTGATGTGGGACCTTCTATAAAATAACACATAAGTCCTTGGGTGGACACAAGAACAACAAAATTATTTTGAAAAACGAAGTATAAAGCTGATTGACACTAGATTTTAACATATGCAATAGACCATGCCACGAGAATCTTATGAATGGAAATTTTCCCTCCAGTTTTATAAAAGAGAAGAAATTAAAAGGCTCTCTTTGTAATATTATATCTCTTCGTTATGGACATTGCATCATTTTCAAAAAACTGTTAGTAAAATCTACTTACCACTAACCAACAAACATTGATATATATTTAAGTGTACCGCATTTGCATTATTCTAGGCGATTCAACTCTTTAGAGTTATCCAGGTGAGGCAGAACCTTTCACTATCCAAAATGTTTATCTTATAATGACCTAAATCATTTTTCTCACATATGTAAGATTAATCACACTATACATAAGAAGGACACATAATGGGCACTATTATTGACCAATATGGGGGGATAATTTTAAGTTTTTTTCCAAAGTGTATGCTTGGTTGCAATGTTGAAGGTTTTCTTAAGCATGAATTTCCAACAAATTTTTTTTAGCAGCACTAATGCTAAGGAAATGTTGTGTTAAGGATGATAATGGATTTTGATGCTAGTGAACAACAACAATAGTGCTAATGAAAAGCCTTAATTTCGATGATTACTAGTTCCAATGAAAACTTATGTAGAAAACATACTCGACATATATCACATACATTTAACATGGTTAGTCACACATTACTAGTATAACTTAATTTAACTTGAGTACTCACAGGTGACCATTATAACTTAAGTCAACATGATTAGTCACACATTACCAATACATATTAGTGTATTGTTTCTCTTAAAATGATTACTTTCCATATAGGCACAAGTTAGTATGGATTCCATATCCATATCTCAATGTAACAAGTCACAACCTTCTAGATTTCATTATTATGGTTTCCACAACCGTCCAATACGTATAGTTAGTATGAAAACAAATTTCTTCAACAAGCAAAACACACCATAACATAACATCCATGTAATTTTAAATTAGTCAAGGAAAAATACAATAAAAAAATTTAGATATGTATAATCACACAAATTGTGTTTGACAAATCACATCAATCCATTCTTTATCATTACGAATGTAATGTATACAAATCATATTATAACTAGATTATTCTAATGCAGATGCATTATTGGGCACTTACATTCACATTCACTAACTTAAATCTACGAAATAAGATACATGATGACAAGATTTTATCAAGGAAGAGATTGAACATTAATATCCATGAAATAATCCAAATTGTATCCTAAAATTAAGGATGAAAATTTGGAGTATATTCAAACATACCTTATGTAGTGGCCCAACAATACATACATCAACCCAATCAAGGAAACTATAACTAAATTTAAGAAAGGTCCAATTATAATTTTTTATTTCTTAAGTTGATCCGATTGCATTCCATAGACATTAATTATAAGCAATGGTCATTAACATGACTCGCTATTAAAGAAATTAGAAGATCCTTTTTCATTAATCTCTACTCATTGATTCTATAACATAACATAGTCAACAATTGTGTTCTACCCATAATATGTATGTACTTAATAAGTCATGAGGGTGTCTCCCAATAAGTATCATAATGGTCTCCTCCAAAATACAGTAGTAAAACCATCACACATTCATTCATATCACATCCACAACCATTCAACACAACTCTACTTGTCTTCAATAAGAAAAATGTATAGATGCATATCATTCTTGCTACTTTAAGTCATCTAAGGAAATACATAATTCCTATATTGCACTCATGCATGCTCTCAATATTTCTATTAGTCACACATGACCAATACAACTATGAAGTAATAATTTTAAGAGTTTTTGAGATCACATAACAAGACGAGCACTGAGAGATGGAACCATGGAAGAGATGTTCCCCTAGATGGAATGCATGTCATGAGTTCAATGGAGATAAGGGTTTGTAAATTCGATCCACAATAGCCATTTTATTGTGAGTCGCAACTCACCTCCTAAAGCCTTTCATAGATATTTGGTGAATCTGTGATAAGGGCATGAAAACCAAAGCAAGCATCAAAATTGAGTTTTGTAATATCATGCATTTGTTTTTTGGAATTTCCAATGTGGAAACACTACCCACAGTCCTAAATTCGAGGAGTTTTAATAGTTGACTTCATCATGCAAAAATTTCATAGTCTCTTACTAAGCAAAACCCTAGTTTATAAGATCAGTAAACAATACAATCACTAGGAAATGGAACCATGGAAGAGAGGTTCCCCTAGATGAAATGCATTGTCACAAGTCCAACACAATCAACTATTCATTGATTCAATACATACTCACCATTTTATGGTGAGTTGTAACTCACTTCATTAATCCTTTCATACTCAGCATGGCTCTCATTCTAGAATACTTTCTAGCAGCCTCCTTCGCTCAACATCACACCCCCATTCCACGCTAAGAACAACCCTCACGCCACATCACGCACCATGAAGAACTAACGCGTGATGGAAAAGGAAGAACATTGTGTGTTGGAATTCGATCAGTTGATAGAAGTAATGGTTGACTAAATTTCGAGAGCAGTCGACCACTAAAGGGTTGACTTGCTCACCTCTATAAACATTATGCGTATAAATGCATCCACGTGAAGAGCTACGGGGTTAATCAATTCATTAGTTAGACAGTTAGTTTTTAAGAGAAGAACTCTGTAACTCTGTTCCTTATTTTAAATAAAAGCTCGTTGTTCAATTGTTCATGATTGTGTTTGTGTAAGCATTAGCTAGGAGTCACCCCTTATTGCTGAGAGGCCCCATCATCAACCAACAGTTTCTTTTTTTGTGTAATTTCGTTATCTCTTTTTTTGTAGTTAGTATATTTTGATTTCTTGTTTGTTTTCACTAAAATTACTGTAAATTTTTGTTTCCTTTTTTTCTGTAATGCATTGATATAGTTTTATTCCCGAGGTTAAATAGCTAGTTGTACGCATAGTTTGCTTTCAATTTACTTTCCAGTCATTTCATTTCCAGTTTTATTGTTCAATTTTATATTGACAAGTATATAGGATAGATTGCTTTAATCAAGTTATAATAGATTCAATTCTATTCATTACCTTTCTATTATAAGTTCATTCAGGTTAAATTTCAGTTTGTTTCTTAGTGTAATACACAATGATTTCTTTTTATGAATTAGTTTAAGATTATTTCGATGTCAAATTCGATCATTAAGTAGGTTTATTTACTTCCTCTATGCATTGTATTTGCATGTCCATAAATTCAGCTGAAGATTAGATCATTTAGGTTATTTTATGTTATTCTAGTTGTGCAGACTGTTATTTAGATGCGGCTATTTAAATTGTCATTCAGACACCTCTTTCAGACCTGTAGTTCAATCTGTCATCCAATCCGCCATTTCGTTTTTAGTGTTTTTAATGTTTTTTGAACCCATTTAAAGCTCCGTTTCTTTAGTTTTTAAAATATGCTTTGACTATAATAGTTAGATGATAGACCTATTTAACATTAAGACTAAAAGTTAGATTGTTTTATATTATTTATTAAAGTTTGATCCTTTCACCTTGAACATGTTTTGAGTTATGTTATGTTTTGTTTCTTTTGTTTGTTTATGATTTCTTTGACTAATATTGTTGTACTATTTTGTAATTGTGCCTTTGGATTGATTTATTTGTTTGCATGTAAAACTTAGTGTTAGATGTGTTATCCTTAGGAAAGTATACTAGTACCTTGTAGATTGTCCATAGCAGTAGGAATTGTTCCTTTTCCACTGTGTGATTACCGAAAGAGACTTGTAGAATAGAATTCAAAGCTATTGTTATTAAGTTTTATATTTGTTTCTCTTATTAAGTTTTCTACTCGTTTATAAGTTAGGTCTTCCTTGCATCCTAGCCTTTCACTTGAGAAGTTAGTTGTTGGTAGTATCCTTTTTCAGTTGGAAGTTATTTGCTTATAAAATAAATTATCAATCTAATTGTTATTGCTATGTTTCTAATATAAATATTCTTTGCATAGTTACTTCTTGAAATTATTCAATAAACCTTACTAGAAAGAGTAGTTTTTTCTTGTGTAGAAGTAGTATTGTATATATCTTTATTCTTTAGTAATTGTTTATAGAATAGAGTAGTGTATTTTTTATACTCTGATCTAGTATTCTGTTCCAGTTCAATTACCTTAATAGTTGAATGTTTAGGAGTTTGACTCGGTTTTTCATTTTGAAAGATCTTTTGATCTTTTGTTTGTTAAAATATTTCCACGACGCCATAGGAATCCCTCTACCTTCGCATATATTTTGTGTCAACTCTAACCCTACCAATCCCAGTCGATACTTAAATATTAGGTGAATTAATCAAGACGATATAACACCCAACATTTTGGTGCCGTTTCTAGGGATTTTTTCAGTAAGGTATATCAAGTAGAATTCTCTTATGAATTTTAGTAATAGGCTGGTGGTGGGGGAGCAGTAAGACAAGAGGTAAGAACCTGTGCATTTGTTATAATAGGTGCCCCCAAGCCCAGTAGTAGTGGCATTAGTAGCATAGGTTTCCCTTTAGTTTAGTTTCTCATGAACAGACGTAGAAATTCTAAGGGTAGATACGTTAGAGCCAATTCTCAAAACCTTATTAAAATTCCTACTAACTTTTATCGGGGATGAAATACCCCAACCACTTACTCAGTGGAAAGGTATCAGAAAACCCACATAGGAAGTAGTTCTTCTTGGAAACCTAAAGATTTTATAGGAGAAACCATAGACGTGGAATAAATCCTGGCAGAAAGTCATAAGGATCCCATTGCTGAAGAAAATCCAGAGGGTCAACCTTCAAAAACCCTCAACCCTCCACTGGCGCAAGATCCAAATAATACAACTTTTTCACTAGTAGGAGATCTGAATTTCATTGACTTAGTTGATCTTGACTAGGTAAAAGCTCTCTTTGGAAACCTCGTAGATACAATTATCTCATAAATTTAAACATCCACAGTAGATCTTACTTTCCCTCTATGAGTCAATAAAAACACGGTTGATCAAAGGAATATCTCTCCCGAAAAAGAACGTTGGGACGCCCCATTATCACCTTGAAAGGAGCCTCCTAGGTATATTTACGTTAGAAACCGAGCCTATATGGAGAGATGAGGAGAGAACGAAGATCATAATGAAGTTAGAAATGATGAAGGAGAAGGGGAAAATCGAATTGAGGCTACCTTCGGGTTTCCTATTTTAGACACTGTATAGGATGTAAATATGAAAAACATCCCTCCTTACTCCTTACCTACTTTCTATGGAAAAAGTAATGAGGACTCGAACACATTTCTATTCGAGTTTTATATCCTTTGTAGGAGCTATAATTATCTACAATATGCTCACAAACTAAAACTCTTTCTTGCTACACTAAAAGATTCTTCCTTGAGATGGTTCATGGGATTAGGTGAATCCACTATCAGGACTTGGGATGATATGAAAACCTCATTTTTGCAAAAATATCAAGAGTATTGCAAACTTAAGGACTCTCGACATGATATATTCAAGATACAACAACTTGAAGACGAAATCCTAGAGGATTATCTCGAAAGGTTTGTTTATACATTACATAAATCAAAATATAGTGACCTTTGAGAAGATGCAGTACGTACACTTTTCTTTAAAGGGATCTCCAAGGACTTGATAGAAAGTCTTAATCTCATGGCAGCTGGTGATATTTCTCACAAAATCTTTGCACAAATCGGTGATATGTGTAAAAATTATTCTAGAAGTAGGGGGAAAGTTGGAAAAAACTTCCAGGAGCCTTATAGTAGAAATGTAAGAGGAAACATTCCTAGTTCAGGAGGAGTTACAAGGTCAGAGTTAGGAAACCTATTGGAGAATTTCAAGACTGATATCTTAGGACCAATGGGTTCTCAACTAGATTATTTACAAGCCAAGGAAAGGAAGGATGAAGAATGATCAATGATGAGAATTTTTTGTCCAATATGTAGTACCAAGCATCCCCAAAGGGAATGTCCATTAAACAACATCTCCATATGTCACATCTGTATGGAGGAACATCCGACAGACAATTTCCCATCTTATCCTGGGTTGCAATCCATATATAAGAGTGGGGACGTAGGTGAAACATATAGGAGGCATCCTTGGAAACCTAGAGACCGACCAACATACCATAACTTTCCACCACAACCCCCACTCTATTTTTCTCCATGCTAACCAACTCAACAATGGAAGACCTCAAGTTGGAAGATTTGGACACCTCAGTACCCTCCTCCTCAATTTCCACAACATCAATATTTGTCAGAAGGGTGGAGAGGACAACCATACCCTTAGTCACATCCTGTCTCTGCACCTAATCATCGTTATCCTTAGCACCAAAACAAATTCTAGCAAATTTTTCCTGGATTTGTGCCTCCAGTTCCTCTCATCGCACAACAACCTCATCACTTCCAAAATACAAACCCTCCGTGACCAACATTATTAACTTCACAACCGATACCTAACACAAATAATAAACCAACTCAAGCTCTTAACAGAATTGAGTTGCAAAATCTTCCATCATACCTTATTTCAACTGTACATGTACATGAGATTCAATTATGATATAGAAGAGTTGTGAATGACAAACCCAAGTCATCATTCATGAGGAAAATGAAGAAGAAGAGGATTGAAATGAATCCATGAATGATGCCATTTTTGAGGATGTCAACATTCTAAAGATTCTAGTACACACCCATCCTCTGCAAGAACCCATTCAGGAGCAAAGAGTTCCTCTATTTCCAGAAAGACTACTAATAGAAAAATATGTAGTTCATCCTGAGTATGACATTTTGAATGATTTAAAGAATATCTATGTCAAAATTCCTCTATTACCAGCTATCAAGGACATACTAATATACAACAAGGTAATAAAGGAACTATGCATTAAACTCCCAGGGAAGAAGAAAAAGGACCCTCTCACAATCCATGTTATAGGAGAGATGTCTGAATGTATGAAAGATCAGTCCTGGATTGCAAAATATACAAATCCAGGAGCCCCAATAGTGACTGTAGTTGTAAACAATACCTCCATAGAAAATACATTAATCGATTTAGGATCCTCCATCAACATGATGACCACTAGAGTTTTAGAAGTTTTACGGTTGGTACAATTTCTCCAACCTACCCCTTCCATCCTAGAAATAGCAAACCGTACTATGGTAAAACCTGCTAGAGTCTTGTATGACATTATTGTATCAGTAGCCTCATGGGAATACCCTGTTGACTTTAAGGTCATAGAATCAAATGATCCTTCTAGAGGGAATCCTATTATCTTGGGAATACCATGGTTAGCTACTGCGAATGATTTTATAGGATGTAGGGTTGGAGAGATGACTATTTCCAATGGGTTGTCTATACAGAGACTTATTTTATACCCCCCCAGCATAACCTATAACTGAAAACTCATGGTGGTTAAAATTTTCTTTTGGGAATGAGGACTTTGGTGACCTCTCCCTCCCTAGTGATTTCTCCCGGGCACTTCAAGAGCAGACCACTGAGAATGTATTAAACCAGTTTGTTTATTCAAGAACTTGTATAGATTTTCCTCAGTCTTTTGCTCAATTCGATCATATTTTTGGAGATGATATAGAAGATAATATGGATCTCTAAACATTTATAGAGAAACCTTGTGTCTTCACAATTGAAGAGCATACATGGCCCTATACCATACCTTGTGAATTTGGCCCTGAAAAGTTTATACCTATAAACGTAGGGTTAAGTGAAAACCAACAAGCCCAACTACTTGAGGTTCTTAAAAAAAAAGATGGAGCATTTGCATGGGAATACATTGATATGAAGGGTATACACCATGACACTTGTATTCACCATATTTATATGGATCCAAACATTTCACCTATAAGGAAGTCTCAGAGGAGGATGAATCGTGCTCTAAAGGATATAGTAAAAGAAAATTACAAAAAATCATCAATGTTGGTTTCATCTATCCTATCTTCGATAGTAAATGGGTGTCTCCTAAAGTGGTAGTCCCAAAGAAAGTCATAGGGAAATGGCGCATTTGTATTGATTTTAGAGAGCTAAAAAAAGCCACACTTAAAGGCACGGGGATTTCACTTAGTGAACCTCTCACATAGCACGTCCGATCGTGGGATATTAAAGAATACCCTTAATTTTGAGAAATATTGACCCAAACTCTTTTTGTTGAAACCCCCTCCAAATACTTAAAGCCTCCTCCCCACCCCTTTTTATACCTCAATCCTTATAAACCACCCTACCCACCCCCACCTTAAACCCCTCATCCCCCCAATACCTACAATAGATTGGTTCAATTTTTGATAATTTTAAAACCCACAATATGAACTAACGTGATAGGATATTGGTCAACAAGTGAAGCCCCCGTGCTTAAAGGCTACTTTCCTTTACCTTTTATTGATCAAGTGTTAGATACCCTATCCGGTAAACATTATTTTTCCTTTCTTGATGGATATAATGGATACAACCATATTTTAATAGCATCTGAAGATCAAGAAAAGACCACTTTTACATGCCCTTGGGGAACATATGATTATAGAGTTTTTCCATTTTGCTTATGTAATGCACCTGCCACTTTTCAGCGAACAGTCTTAGGAATTTTTTCTGATCTTATACATGACTGTGTGGAGGTATACATGGATGATTTTATAGCTTATGGTAATACTTTTAAAGAGAATCTTGACAACCTTGAGAAGGTCCTGATCTGATGTTAAGAAACAAATTTATCCCTTAGTCATGAAAAATGTAAAATGTTACTGATAGAAGGTATAGTTTTAGGACACCATATTTACTCCCAAGGAATTAAGGTAGATCCTGCTAAGATCGAATTAATTGTTGGCCTTCTGTTGGTTGTCTGGGCAGACCCGAGTTTACTATAATGAACCAACAACACCCCTAGCTCACTAGCCCTTTCAGAGACAGACGGTGAAGAGGCCTGAAGTCTCACCCGAAGGGATCCTAATGGGTTGGACAAAGACTCAAGTGTCTCGAACAGGTTCTGTATGGCATCCTGTGTGCGTCTCGCAGCTCTTCTTAGCTCGCGAGACCGCTCTTTCCTCTCTCTGATGTGCAGTTTCCTCTTACTTGCAATGAATCTAATCCTTATCACATCGCCACGCCCTAGGAAACACGTATCTCTTTCCTCTGCTTGATCCTCAACCGTAGCGCACCACAGCTCCCTGGCTGGTGCGATATCGCCTCCCTGCGATATCCTACCACTGCGACTCAGCGCACCTAGCGTTACTTGTATTCAACTTATAGGATTCAATACACAAGGCTATTTTATACTGCGACTCTTAACTGTCTTAGGTGAAACTTAGACAAACTCTTATACAGAATACTTAAAGACTTCAACTTGCATTTATCCTTGTAATATGCTGTGAACTGAATAACATACACATACATTTACTGTAAGCAAAGTTCATGTAATGAATGACAGATATAACAAGTAAATACAATCACATGAATCAAACACATAACACTCTGATTTTACGTGGTTCACTTCCAGGGTGGAAGTTACGTCCACAGAACTGTGCTTCTATATTATAACTTGAGAGAGGTACATAGTTCTGTTGCACCGCATATGCAGCTAGAGATCTTCTGGCTAACTTCGCACTCAGCCTGGAGCCCTTCTCTCCTAGATCTCTTCTCTATATTGCCTTCTTACAATATACTCTCACTCTCTCTCTCTGTCAATCCTTGCAGATTGTTACAATGCAAACTATTAGTAAGCTAACAGACTACTGATAATCTGACTAGTTGGATGGCCTAAAATGCCCAAAATGCCAACCTTTTACAATACAAAATACATCCCTTTATAGGCGGCCCGAAGGTCTCACCATTACAACACTGTGGTCCTGTCCCAACAGTAACCCAAACCCTAACTAGTGACAGTTGGCATATCTGTACTTGGGGTAGCCACTTTCCGTCACACCACTGCTCTCTGTAGTCTTCCATGCTTCTTGGTGCTGACCATGGGTACTATGCACCGCTTCCCGTCTGTTGTCCTTCGTCTTCAATACCTCGGCCTCGTTGCTCCTTTTCCTTTATGAGGGTAGCTGAGCCCTCCTGTCTTCGCCGCTGCCTTCAATGCAGTGGTTGATCTCTCTCTTCTCAGCTGCTCAGGTATTGTTGTCTTCCTTGACTTCTCTGTTCCAACAGTCACGGTTTCCGGCTCTGCTCTGTAGCTAGAAACATGCTACGGCGTCGTAGCTTCACCTTATCTCTTTGTCTTCACCAAACTGCCTATCTGCCAAAATGGCAGCTTTTCCTATAGCTGCGGGACTCTGCTCCAACACCTTCCCTCTCAGAAAACTCAAAAAGAGGTAAGAAGATTTATCGATCATGCAGGCTATTACCGCCGCTTTATTGAAAATTTTACTAAAATAGTTGCACCGATGTTTAAATTTATTACAAAGGATGTAAAATTCTAGTGGACAGAATCTTTTCAAAATGCTTTTGAAGTTTTAAAAGCTAAACTATTAGTGGCACCAATAATCAGGGGCCTCGATTGGTCCCTTCCTTTTCATATATCGATCGATGCCTTTGTCACAGCCATAAGAGGAGTCCTGGGCCAAAAATAAGGACAAGCACCTTATGTCATTTATTTCATTAGCAAGAATTTGACTCATGTTGAACTAAAGTACACTGTTACTGAAAATCATTTTTGGTAGTAGTTTATTCTATTAATAAATTTTTCCATTAAATTACAGGATATGAAGTTTTTGTGCATACCGATCACTCTGCCATTATATTTTGAATGAATAAACCAATTACCAATGGTAGAGTGACACAATGGCTTCTTCTATTGCAAGAGTTTAAGATCACCGTCATTAACCAACCCGGTAAAGAAAATATAGTAGCATATTTCCTCTCTCGCATTCAACCTGATGATGATGCTAAACCTGTTGACGATGCTATTCTTGATGAACATTTGTTGGTTGTGCCTGTTCAAACCCCTTCGTTTGCAGACATTGCGAATTATTTAGCAACTGAAAAATTGCCAAACCATTTGTCCCCACACGAGAAACGACGTATTATAGTTCAGATTTCTAATTATTTTTGGGTTTATAATGACCTCTTCTGCACTGGTCCAGATCTTATTATTCGACAATGTGTGTGGGAGGATGACATGACAGAAATCCTCCATGCATTCCATGATGTACCATGTGGAGGACATTTTTCTGATAAGCGGACAGCATACAAAGTGCTGCCAAGTATGTTAAAGGATGTGATAGTTTCCAAAGAATGGGTAGACCTACGTCATCTGATCAGATTCCCTTACAACCTTAGGTCATGATTGAGCCTTTTGAGAAATGGGATCTTGATTTTGTAGGACCAATTTCTCCCATGTCTCATAAAAAGAAGTATATCCTGGTTTGCACGGACTATGTCACCAAATGGGTAGAATCTAAAGCTTTGTTTAGGGCTACAAAGAAATCAGTGGTAGAATTCATAGATGAAGAAATATTCACCCGTTTTGGTGTACCTAGAGAAATTGTCACAGACCAAGGTTCCCAATTAACTTCTAAATTAATAAAATAACTTACTACGAAGTATAGAATCCGAAATTGCAAGTCTTCACCTTATCACTCTTAGGCTAATGGCTAGTTAGAGTCAACCAATGAAGTATTAGACACCATTTTAACCAAAACCATTCACTTACATCATAAGGATTGGGCAGATAGACTCTCGGAGGCCTTATGGGCCTATAGGATAACATGGAAAAACATTACCAGACATACCCCCTATGAGTTAGTGTATGGAAAACAAGTCTTTTTACCTATTGAATTTCAAGTTAAGACCTTTTGTATGGCAACACAATTAGGCATGGAATTGGATGAAGCACAGAAACAACAAGTGTTATAGATTAATGAGTTAATTGAGATTAGACAAGATTCACTCCAAAGAACCATGCTAATATAGAATCAACTAAATAAATGGCATGATAAGTTTATTAAGCAAAATCAATTTAATATTGGAGATTGGGCACTACTATTTGACTCACGGTTTACAAATTGTAAAGGAAAATTAACTACTCGTTGGATGGGCCCATATGGAGTAGTTATAGATTTTGAAAATGGGTCAATAGAAATGAAGAAAATTGATGGTTCACAAGTTTCCTTTGTAGTAAATGGACACAGAATTATATTTTATCACCAACCAACATCTAAACATGATTTCATACAGAATGTTTTGCAACAGAAGGAAATGGAATTGGTTGAAGAGGAAGTTATTCCTCCTCCTCCTGATCCTTAGAAAAGTATTTGGGTTATCATCACTTGTATATATGTAAATGTGTGTTTGTTTCTTTGAATAAATAAGAGTCATTTCTGACAAATTGCTTTCAAGGGACTTTTTTTCTTTCTATAATGTTATATATGTTTTCATGAATAAATTGAATAATCTAACAAGTGGTCTTGCATTTTGATTACAAGTATGTTATCTCTATACACAGGTCATGGAGTATTATTTGGAAAAGGGAAGTACGCTAAAACACTCATAAGGTATCTTAACCTTTCTTGGGGTACTTTTGAAATTTGCAGCTTATAGTGAAAATTAAAAAAAAACAATTCTCTGTATATCATGCTTAACCATCTCGTCTATGATTCATATGGTTTTTGATATTTTGATTTAGACATGTATATTTATGATTTTATCTTTTGAGCAATTTCTTGGCATACCTACTTTCATTATCATATTTTTCACAATCTCATCTTACACCTATGGATTACTAGTTCATCCTATACTTGTTATCAAAACTTGTCTCTCAAGTATTTTGGGGATAATGTTGGAATACATTAAACCCACTCACAACTTAGGATAAAATAATTAATCTTTATTTGATTAATTATTCACCCACTAGCTTAATTAGTTGGCATCCACTTGCACCTTAAAGTCAATACATGCCATCTATATCCTAGGAATGATTTATTTCCAATTCTGGGCTGATCTTGACCACCTTTTGACCATTCAGAATTAGTATACAGGACTTTGTAGTAGATTCTGCTTTATTCTGCTTTTCCTGCTTTTCCTGCTTTTCTATGGATAAGATAAAAGCTAGTCAACTAGGAAACTGAGAGATTGTGTTTCCAACCCATCCTCCATTAGTTTTTCTCCATTTTCTAGGATTAGCATGTTTTTCCATCTCCTTGACAACTCACTCATGCTTTTTCCAACTCGTAAGGTCCTTGATAGATTTGGGAAGTGCTTTAGCCACCTATGGGGGTTTGCTATATTTTGGTAAGTCAACCTTTTTGAGCTTTATGAGTTGTTTCCATACAATTTTATTTTCCTATGAGGGATGTACTATTTATGTACACTATTATTCATCATTATTCAATGGAAGGATACACACCAATATTCATCTCTTCGTTCATGTGATTCACTCTCTTTTCTTCTCTCTGTTTTTCTTGTGTATGCTTGTGAGAATTCTTAGTAGAAAGATATATTTCATGTGCCTCTTCTTAGCATGATTGCACATAGAATTGATCTATTATTTCTACATGGTATCAGAGCAGCAAGGTTTATCAAGTTCTACAGAGTTGAGGAGCACTTCCAGTCTCCTATCCCTCTCTGAAGAAGAGGTTGTATAGCTTACATGATTTTCTCCTAGTTTGTTTTGCAAGTTGCAGAGAGTATCTACTAGAGCATATCAAAAAATTCTATATGGATTCAAAAGTTCCTCTACTATCGCCTTTCAACTATGCTAATTGGAAGCCAAAGATGAGGGCATACTTGAAGAGGCAAAGTCTCTTTGATGTCTCCATCAGTGCATTGAGTGAACCTGAGTCTTATGAAGAGAATATTGTTTGGATAAATAATTCTGATAGAGATTATGGAATTATGTGTTTGGGAATGTATCCAAATATATATCATCTCATAGATTCTACTGAATTTCCATTTGAGCTTTGGAAAATTTTGGACAAAGCTTTTGGTTTGCAGGAAATTAAAGATGAAGCATGGAGTGAACCTAGCATCTCGTCTTGTTCTCTTTCTCAAGATTTCTTGGCCTCTACAGTCTCTGATGAAGTTGATCATGATGAATAATTTTCTCATACAGTTCATTTTTCTTCTGCCCTCTGTCATTCGAATGATTCCTCCTTCAATGGAGAAGTAAATATTGAAGAGCCATCTTTTTTGTGTCTCTTGAAGGTGATTTTTCTTCTTGTGATACTATTGATGAAAAAGAAGTAACATATGAATATTCTATTGATATTGATTATGATCCTATAACCCATTCATTGTTCTCTAAATCTCCTATCTTATATTCTGATATCTATGTGCCATATTCTTCACACCTCTTGCATACCTCTCTCATTGATGGTGCGCAACCTAGTGACTTCCAGGATGTTTGCTTAGCCACATCAAGCCTTATTTGTGTCATACCACTTACCTTAATTGATCTCATGTACTTCAGCATATCCTACTT
This sequence comes from Pseudotsuga menziesii, assembly GCA_001517045.1. Lineage (NCBI taxonomy): Eukaryota > Viridiplantae > Streptophyta > Pinopsida > Pinales > Pinaceae > Pseudotsuga > Pseudotsuga menziesii. Next base: position 130,569 of record LPNX010307815.1, on the reverse strand, counting down.
TGTTCTTGGCATCAATACTCAGAGCCTTCTTGAGGATTGTGAACATCTCATTCTTTCCTCCTTTCATATAGAGGATTCATTACCAGTGTATTCCCATGAGTCCATTGATATGCTTATATGTGATCCTTTGGATTATGATTTAGAAGAATATTTTCAGGTTGATACAAATACAATACCACCATCCATACCATCTACCATACCTCTGAATAATCTAAAGACTATACAAATCCCAAGCTCACTAGTTGATTCCTCATTGGTCTCTTATGCAGTGATATTTATCTTACATGATTTGAAGCCTTTCGTAACTTTAAGTGGATGGTTATCCATGAACTTAGTAATATATGGAATGATATTAAACATGTTTGTATCTATTCTAAACACTTATGGTTCAGATCATATGCCCATCCATCATTCATATTTTTACACCTATCAGCTTTCCCCAGTTGCTCATAATTTTCCTAGTCTAGCCCTATATCCTCATGGAGACATTGAAGCCTTTATCCTTGTTGTTCCATATGCTAATATTTCTGATATATCAGAATTTTATCAGCCTCAGATCAGATCTATATAGGTGCTACATCATATTGGAAGATTGACATGTGATCCACATCACAATTTTGCAGCTATTCAGGGAATTGGGTGTGAAATAAATTGTCTTAATTTTTGTACTCTTTGGAAAGGAGTATGCACATATATCTTTTCTATTTCAGATTATGTTTGTAGATCAGAGTTTGACAGCAGGAAGAAGCATTCAGATAATTCTCCTACTTCGTCAGTTGCTGAGATACAAGGAGTCTCTCCTCTTCCTTCTTGCAAGTTCTACACTCCAGCGCATGACCATGGAGTTCATGATTTCTTCAAAAAGTCCTTCATCTAGAAGTAGTTCAGTAAGCTCATTAAAGTGAAGATGAAGATATGTTGAAGAAATATTTCAAATTTTGTGCCTTGTCCTATCTTGAGGGAGGATTTTCCCCATGTTGTTTTGCCTCTTTCCTCACTTTTCTGGACATAATAATTGTTAAAGGGTGACCATAGCCTTGTTGCTGGGCCCTATATGCATCCATATGCATCCATATTTTTTTGTAATACCATCATAAATTCAGAATTATAGGGGGGTTTTGGAATATATTAAACCCACTCACAGGTTAGGATAAAATAATTAATCATTATTTGAATAATTATTCACCCACTAGCTTAATTAGCTGGCATCCAATTGCACCTTAAAGTCAATACATGCCATCTATATCATAGGAATGATTTATTTCCAATTTTGGGTTGATATTGACCACCTTTTGACCATCCAAAATTAGTATACAGGACTTTATAATAGATTCTGCTTTATTCTGCTTTTTCTGCTTTTCCTGCTTTTCTATGGATAAGATAAAAGCTAGTCAACTAGGAAACTGAGAGCTTTTGTTTCCAACCCATCCTCCATTAGTTTTTTTCTATTTTCGAGGATTAACATGTATTTTCCATCTCCTTGACAACTCACTCATTCTTTTTCCAACTCGTGAGGTCCTTGATAGATTTGGGAAGTGCTTTAGCCACCTATGGGGGTTTGCTATATTTTGGTAAGTCAGCCTTTTTGAGCTTTATGAGTTGTTTCCATAAAATTCGATTTTCCTATGAGGGATGTACTATTTTTGTACACTATTATTCATAATTATTAAATGGAAGGATACACACCAATATTCGTCTCTTCATTCATGTGATTCAGTCACCTTTTCTTCTCTCTATTTTTCCTGTGTATGCTTGTGAGAATTCTTAGTAGCAATCTCTATTTCCTGCGCTTCTTCTTAGCATGATTTCCCATAGCATTGATCTATTATTTCTATAGATAACTCAAGAGTAAGTGAAATTTTTTCCTGTGCGGAGCATTACTTATCTTTTATGAAGAAGAAGGACTGTAAGGACAAAGAACAACTTTAATTTATTCTCTTATGACATGATCTATGGTTAAGGAAATTATGGAGAGTTAGTTATGAGTTTACTTTACAAAATTGAATTATGTGTTTAGCAGGACTTAACACGCTTTAGTACCAATCGTCTTCCATATATTTAATATCATTATACAAGGCAAACCCACCAGGGTACTGAACAGGCCTGCTGGCAATGGGTCAATGCTAAGTAATAGCTTAAAACAAGGAATTTTGATAAATGCAAGTAAACCCGTCGAGGTACTGAATAGGCTTGCTGGAAGCGGGACTATGATTGCATGGTACCAAGGTAAATCCACTGGGGGTACTGAACAGGATTGCTATAATCAGGGCAATATCGGGTAAAAGAGATATGGTTAATGCACCACTATGCACATGGTTCATAGAACCATGGTAATATAACAAAAAAATTTCAGAATTTATGAATAACATGTCCAGGACAATTGTTTATAATGTCAATTGAGAATGGTTGTAAGTTGGGCTTGGGCTCGACCATCTAATTCAACAAATACCTAGGATGTCATTATCCTAGAAATGGGACCCGTAGCTATAAATCTGACACACTCAGGGGTAAAATCAAAATATTTTGTGATGACAAGATATCTTTAAAATGAGGCATGGATAACTAGATTTTCCTATGGCATTATTTCGGTTATATTATCATCATTCAAGTGGTATTTCTAAGAAGTGTTATATTTTTTATGAATATAAATATCTGAATCATTTCCATTTACTAGTTAATTTTTCTTTTTCTTAAAAAATAATAACAACATGATCAAAATATTTATTTAATTATTTGGAACAATCAATTTTTCTTTCTTGTATGGCTTGAGGACACGCCATATCTTTGGTTTGGGGCAGGATTAGGAAAGATTAGAATGTCTTTATTTTCATTATTTATGACAGATCTATTTATCTCTTACAAATGATAAGTGTTTTCAGGATAATGTAAGCAGTGGAACTTGGTTCTAGCATGAAGCATATTTTCATAGAGAAAAATCAATATGGAGGACTGTATGAAGGATTGAATGATGGTCCAAATAAAATACCAAATGATGATATGAATAAAACATTGTGATATTATAGCACTTATGATTAAAATTTTCCAACCAAATTTTGTCTATTGGCAAATAGTTTTTACCTCTATGTGGACATGATTTGACCTTAGAAGATTTTTAGTCATCATTTCACTGTTACAAACCCTATCATCTTACCCAATCACGCATGTAAACTATAAAATGACCAATTTTCTTGTTAATCAAGGTTATTATAATTATAAATGAAATTTATGCCTTCGTGTCATACGTTCAACTTGTCCAAAGGTTATTTTGGACATGGTTGAACTAATTACAATCCTTATGAACTCACTCATTAATGCATATTCCCATTGATGGAACACACCTAAAAATTCACTATGATAGCGAGCTATCTTAAAGTAGGCCGAAATTCTTGCTATTCCATCGTTTTCATCACCATCACTTTTGTAGAGCTGTTTCAACCACTTTCTTCTTATACCCTCTTCAAAAATCTTGTATCCTAACTGTTGAACAATGCCGAATTGTTTCAAACCTAAGAGCTATCAAGTTTAGACTATCGAAGAACTCAACAAAGTCATTAAATATTCATACAACATTTGACATGAAAGACATGCTATTTTAAAAGCACAAGCCAAAAAAACTAAAGTTTAATCACCTCCTTCATCTGCTAAGTAGAAGGCAGCTGCTAGCGTAGCTCTGCCTTCTTCCTAAGTTATCTTTCTTTTTGTTCAGTGGGACTTGGCATTTCTCCGGTTTGGGGGAATGTTGATCCCAGTTTTGTCATCATTTTCGGTAGTTAAATTATGCGTTTAAGCATACGTTTTGTCATCCTTTTGCATATTTTCTATCATGTAGCTCACTATTCAGCCCCAGGTACAAATGAATTTAATCTTTATGTACTTTATTATTATTATTATCATTTCACGATTTTATAGATTAAAATTGACATTATTTGGAGCGCGTTTGATATATTAATTTATTTATTCATTTGTTTGCAGGTTATAGTCTTTGGATGAGCTAACAACAGACACGCATTCTGCTAGATATGCGCATAGAATATCTCGCTTACCATCCAGCTCGCTAATTAGACTGTGTGAAATTCGTTGGCAGGTTTCTAGGCATTAAAACGTTAGCATGGGTTGTAACTGATACTTGTATAGGCATATGGGTGATAGCATGACTCTCATTCTAGAAGATTCACCAGCAGCCTCCTTCGCTCGACACCACACCACTAGTCCATGCTAAAAAGGACCCTTACGCCACATCACACACCATGAAGAACTAACGCGCGATGAATTCTCTCTAAATTTAGTCAACCATTACTACTATCAACTGATCGAACACCAACACATGGCATTCTTCCTTTTCCACCACTAAAGGGTCAACTTTCTCACCTCTGTAAACATTATGCATATAAATGCCTCCACGTGAAGAGCTACATGGTTGATCAATTTATTAGTTAGACAGTCAGTTTGTAAGAGAAGAACTCTGCAACTCTATTCCTTATTTTTAATAAAAGCTCGATGTTCTGTTGTTCATGATTGTGTTTGTGTAAGTGTTATCTAGGCCTCACCCCTAATTGCTAAGAGGGCCCCTCATCAAAAATTGGTTTCTTTTCTTGTGTGGTTTTGTTATCTTTTCTTTTGTAGTTAGTATAGTTTGATTTCTAGTTTGTTTTCACTAAAATTACTGTAAACGTTTGTTTTATTGTTTTCTGTAATGCATTAATATAGTTTTATTTATGAGGTTAAATAGCTAGTTGCACACATAGTTTGCTTTCAATTTACTTTCCAGTCATTTCAATTCCAGTTTTATTGTTCAATTTTATATTGACAAGTATATAGGATATATTTCTTTAATCAAATTATAATATATTCAATTTTTTTCATTTCCTTTATGTTATAAGTTCATTCAAGTTAAATTCTAGTTTGTTTCTTAGTGTAATACGCAATGATTTCTTTTTATGAATTAGTTTAATATTATTTCATTGTCAAATTCGATCATTAAGTAGGTTTATTTACTGCCTCTATGCATTGTGTTTGCATGTGCACAAATTCAACTGAAGATTAGATCATTTAGGTTATTTTCTATTATTCTAGTTGTGCAAACTGTCATTCAGACACCCCTTTCATACTTACAGTTTAGTCTGTCATCAGTCCGTCGTTTCGTTTTTGGTCTTTTTAATGTGTTTTGAACATGTTTAAAGCTTTGTTTCTTTAGTTTTTAAAGTATACTTTGACTGTAATAGTTAGATGATATACCTATTTAACATTAGGACTAAAAGTTAGATTGTTTTAGATTATTTATTAAAGTTTTATCCTTTCACCTTGAACATGTTTTGAGTTATGTTATGTTTTGTTTCTTTTGTTTGTTTCTGATTTCTTTGACTAATACTGTTGTACTGTTTTGTAATCATGCCTTTGGATTGATTTATCCATTTGTATATAAAACTTAGTATTAGATGCGTTATCCTTAGGAAAGTATACTAGTACCTTGTAGATTGTCCATAGCAGTAGGAACTATTCCTTTTTCACTGTGTGATTACCGAAAGATACTTGTAAAATAGAATTCAAAGCTATTCTTATTAAGTTTTCTATTTTCTTCTCTTATTAAGTTTTCTACTCATTTATAAGTTAGGTCTTCCTTGCATCCTAGTCTTTCACTTGAGAAGTTAGTTGTTGATAGTATCCTTTTTCAGTTTCAAGTTATTTGCTTATAAAATAATTATCAATCTAATTGTTGTTGCTATGTTTCTAATATAAATATTCTTTGCATAGTTCATTTTTGAAATTATTCAATAAACCTTACTAGAAAGAGTAGTTTTTTCTTGTGTAGAAGTAGTATTGTATATATCTTTATTCTTTAGTAATTGTTTATAGAATAGAGTAGTGTAGTTTTGATACTCTGATCTGTTCCGGTTCAATTACCTTAATAATTGATTTTTTAGGAGTTTGACTCGGTTTTTCATTTTGAAAGATATTTTGATCTTTTGTTTGTTAAAATATTTCCATGACACCATAGGAATCCCTCTACCTTCGCATATATTTTGTGTCAACTCTATGCCTACCAACCTCGGTCGATAATTAAATATTAGGTGAATTAATCAAGATGATATAACACCCAAGATCCTACATAAGTATTTCTGGCGAATATGAGACCATGAACTCATGTGGAGACCACTTAATGCAATAAAAAATCAAGTCACACCTTTTCATATTCCATCAATTCCACACTTTATACAAGTCATATGATGGCTTCTTCATTTTCATATGGCCTCTCTCTCTTGTTTAAGGTATTGAATACTATCTATGTTACTCTCGTCACTTCTTTATTTCTTTCTACTTCGTTATGGCTATGAAAACTTCATCATCATTCTCCACATAATTTTCATCTTCAATTAGATCATCGTTTTCATACTCTTCTTAAATTTCTTTTTTTCATATACTACTATGCAGTCTTCTCACTTTGGAATGGCACCCTTATTTTTCATCTTCACCAATTGTAGCTTCATGACTATCATATTTACCCTTATCATCGTCTCTTGCAATGTCAATGTTTCTATTTTCACCCACATGCTCATCAACAAATACACCATGCAAATGTTATTCATGACATAATATATACATGAATAAACTCAATGAAACTATGTTAACAAAGCAATGCAATTAAATAAGTGACTAGATGATGAACTAAAATTGAATGTACAACTACTAAGAAAAATAAAATTAATTATAAATAATCTATGTTAATAATAACGTTTCTTTTAAATACATCGTTAGGTCCATTAGAAAATTATTTCCCTTAGCTTCCAATGTGTCAAAATGATACCTTATTTGAGCATTAGATCATATTGGGTAATCTCATTAGATTTCTAAATGTAAGTGCTTACCCTATATGAAGTGCATATTCTTATGATGAGCATGACACTAAAAATATTTTTAATGTGATATTGTTTGTTAGCTTCAAGTATATGAAAACATGATATCTTATTGGTCGATATTATATTATTGTAATAATCCATACTATCTCTTTCAATTAGTTTGCTTCTAAAAAAATTACAATCTTAATAAGTTACTACAGGAAAATAAAATTATCAATGATATTTACAATTGTTACACTAGTCATTAGATTCTCAAATTCACTAAAAAATATTACTTCAATGAACTATGGAAATCATAACTCTAGTAAGTGATTAAAATGTACATATTCCTTTACCACATTGTAAAATAATAAAACTAGAATAAAATATGATTTAATAAAAGAAGTCAAAATATAAATGAAAGGAACACATGTATGCTCAATCATAACATTTATTCTATGAAAGTTTAACATCCCTACAAAACATAACAACCCTGCAACTAGCATTTACCCTTGAGACCAGAAGGTTCTAGTGACCCTATTCCACTCTCAACATGCCACGGTACAAAATAAGTGAAACCCTAGACATTGTTAATACTCTCACACTCAAATTGCCTCTAAGTAATCTACATCTATGAAAGCATTAGACTTAAGAATATACAGAAACAAAAAAATTAATGCAAATAAATAGAACATACATTTTATAGAAAGACATTCTTATTTAACCTCAACGGATGTGCATGAGATGTGGCCTTACCTGCTACTGCTACATTGTTAGGTTGTTAAACGATTGTGTATGAATGAAAATAGAACTATTGCAGAGAAGTATACCTTCTCCCTTACCTTTGATGTTTCAACTTTTTGCACAACCTCATATTTAAAACAAATCAAAGAGACAATGAAATGATTTGGTTTCCTTGAGAATTTCAAACATTTCAAACTTGTTTTCTTCTTAGTAAGCCAATGGATGCATAACAATATTTTAATATAAATTTAAAGGAATGCATAACATCAAGGTTTCTATATGTTTCATACATATCATCTAAGACAATATTTAATCATGCCACTTTGAAAAGTAGAATATACATTTGGCATATCGGGGACCATATATGCATGATCCTATTATGAAGAAACATTCCACTGATCTTTCTCGACCAACGAATAACATAGAAAACCATGAATATTTAAACCATCTGGTGACATTCTTCATCTCTTTTTGTTGGATTTCTTAGACAATGTTGAAGACTAATTTTGCTAGCCCTGAAATTTTTTTCCATTGTTTATAGAAGGTAACATGTAATTCCTTTTTATAACTCTACATAATTTGGTTGATACACTTGGAAAAATATCTATGTTTACAGTCTCAGTAAACTGACATACTAAGAACTTTACATTAGGTATTCAATCTCTCTACTAAGATTTATTTTGAATTTCCATGTACCAAAAGTTTCATCTCTTGTCAAATCCCATCATAAATATTAAGTAGCAAATCCTTTAGCCTAATCCATAATATTTTCTCCATGAAATGGAAGTCCTAAATCATTGTTAAAAGATGAGCATGATTTCTACTTCACTCTTAAGTTAACCCTTGGAGGTGAGGAAGTTCACATTTTCCTCCTTGAAGTTCTCAAAAATTACTAGATCCAATTTATTGTAATGCATTCAAATCCATCAAAATACAAAAGATGTAATTACAATATATTATTTGGATTTCAAATTTTTTCTCCAATGCTTATAAACATAATCGAGAGCTTCCTTTATTTCCTTCCAAAGTCTCTTTTGATTCCTAGGCATTCAATATTATTCACCATCAACAAGAGGTCCAACCCTTTCACAAGATACAATAAGGAAAAAAAAAAAAAAACCAAGGAAGCACATTGCTTAATAATTCAAGGAATTTCATGTCTTTATAAGTAGCATTGTCCAAATAAATATTGGCACTGCATAGTCATTCAACTCTCATAATCCTCGGATTAGTGGATAGATAATGTCTTGAGTTTGTACATTGTAATGTCCCATTTTTACCCCTCGTATGTATAGGCTAGTTATGATGTAAAGGTGTTGTACATGTAATGTATAACTCCTACCAAGGAACTCAAGGCCGAGGCGTCGCTAGTGGATAACCAAGTTGTAAATACAAGCATTGCATTTTTTTTAATGCCATGTTCTAGCAAGCCATGTGAAATGTAAACATGTAAATATTTATATACTATAAATATATTGTTCAAGGTTGTTTATAGAGGAAACATGAACGAGGGGATATGATATCCACTAGGGATAGGTGAGAGGCTTATGGGATGTGACCCTCGCTACCAAGTGTCCTTATAAGAATTTCTATGACATAAATTACAATAACCACCATATTAAAATTCCCATTTTCCTGGAATTTAGTAAGTATATGAATGATGAATGAGAGGAAGCTTAGGAGTTAATGAGTAGAGGATGAATGCAGGGGGAAGGACAATAAGTGTATGTGCTTATTGGTTAAGACCCTATGCATGGAAGTGTTTTCTAGGGGATATCTTTGGGAAAAGAGGAAGAAACGTTCATTCATTATTCATTCGAGGATATTCTCACCCATACGAGATATGTGTAAAGGAGAAGAGAAGAACATAGCATGCTAATGGTATTATAATTTCCCTATATGTCATGTTTGTAGTATTGATTCCAACCTGATCTAAAAATGATGGACACTCTATGAATGGAATGGTGCATCAGATCTTGGTGTAATTGGGAATTATAAACTGAGAGAAATTGAAAGTTAGGGGAGATTTTGAGAGGGAATCACTTGATAAACCCAATGGAACATAAAGTATTTAGAGTTAGTAATATGAACATTTGTATGCCCACCCTAAAGAAAAATGGAAGGAAGAGGGTTTGAGGGACTATGCAGAAGAGAAGGGACTCTTCGTTGTGTTGGGTGTGGTAGGTATTGTGGGTGACAGGGCTGGCTAAACTTGTGGAGTTTCCTATAAATCCGTAGTTGATTTCATTGGATTAGAATTAACCTTTCCTTTGACTCCGACTCTGCTTGATAAACCTAGTAGGAAACTAACTTAGTAAGAGTGGTTGTGAGTGATCCATTTATTTTCTCCCTAATGGATATCCTATCCCATATTAAGGGTCCCATCTAAAGTAATATAAGATAGAAAAATACTTACTGTTGGGTGGAACATTGCATTCATGTAGCTAGTTTCTTGAACGATTCTATTGAATGATAAGTATCCTACCACATTCGAAATGTTCAATTAATGTTTATGAATGGTTAATTTTATTGTTTGTAAGTTTTATTTCGTTAATGTGGTGAATTTTTAATCATGTATGTTGAATTAATAGAGTTACAAGTATTAATGATTTAATGGAATGGTTTATTTCATGTTAAGACTACAATGAAATGGTTATTAGAGTTACTCTGCTACATGAATTTTTTCTATTATGTCTTAGAGCTCGAAGTCAACCATCAAGGCCTTCTAGGAATGGGAAACCTGGTCATATGCCTTAGAACAAAGTTCCTCATCCTCCTGAATTTGTCGTGACATCTTCTTCAACTATCCTTTGTCGCTCTTCCAATACTTCAGGAGGTGTACGAGGAAGAAGCTTAGCCTCTAATTCGGCAATTTTCTAACAAAATTCAATATCAACTTACCATAATCTAACAACCAATCTGCAAGAACCATGTTGGGTGTGACCCCAACCTTTGGAATTTATGGACAAGTAAGAGAGACAAATTTCTCGAGTCGCTACGTGTCCTGTTGCCACTTTTTCATCTGTTTCTATCTCTCTTCCATTTGATTTTAGAGAGAAGACATGGTTCTCCTTGACTGCTTGAGCTAATAATATACTGTGTGCTCCCTTGCCTTGATTTATTTTACTGCATCCTCTTGTATGTTATGCAATAGAAACATGGGTAGCACAAACAACTCTACACTAACATAAGAAATATCCTGCAACAAGTTTTTAAGCTCCTGTGTACCCATGTTAAGTGCTTTAGGAAAGACCTGAAACTTGTGATGTTTTCAAGATGTTTTCACTTCAGGTGGATTACCATTAGAAGGACCAACTTCCTATGACTATGTCAGAGGCTAATTGACTGGAACCCTGACTTCCTTCACTACACTACAAAGAGTGTGAAGTAATTTGATGACTCTCTCGAAAATTTATGTATTTAGACTCTCAATATTCTGTCACATTTCATCAACAACCTCTCATCCATTTTTTCCACTAGTAAATTATAGTCATCATCAATGAGCTCGATAGGAGTAGGATCCCTCATGACCTTCAGTTTCTTTCATCCCTTTTTGGTTATTTCAATAGTTTTTTTATTCTCTCCCACACCTAGATATTTTGGGGTTGCACTCGACTCTTCCTCACTATCATGATGCAATCTATGTGGTTTCTGTTCTTCTTGTTCCTCCTTATTGGGTACCTGATGTGCCCTCCTATTGTGTTTCAATTTCAGTAGAAAATAGATCATCTATGATCGGATTTTTCCACTCATCGGGACACTATGGTGTTAGGATTAAAAAATTAATATGAGAGAACAAAAAATGTGCAGAAATTAGAAAAAAAACCATTAAATATAGATACACAATATTTATGTGGAAAATGAAAAACTGGGAAAACCACCATAATAGATCTAATATCTCCCTTGACCTAAACCCTTCAAGATGGGCCAAGTGATCTAGACACCACTCACCTCTATCCCACATTACTATGGAGCTTCCTCAAGCTTTATAAATGCTTCATCACATGCAATACCATGGGACAATACCATGGGATACAAGAAACCATGTTCCCAAACTATGTGTTAGACCTAAACCAACTATGACTCATTCTTGAGTCAAGGTTAACTCTAACAAGTCCCCCTTTAAACTTGACTTTGAGTAATCACCAATCCCCCTCAATTTTATACCAAGGAATCTCACATACACCCCCTTATCACCTAGGTCTATATCCCGACTTTACCGATGAGTTACCAAGGGTGTGCATGCTTTACGAGGTCTTATAGCCATATGCCCATTTACATGTAAACTAATCCATTAATTTTTTTCATGTGTCTTCATAGTTACTTCACCATCACCATATCTTGCTTCATCCTCTCTATTTTTCAAGCTTGCTTTCTTACTCGTCTTTTTTCATGATCCTTTTGTACATGCATCCAAACTCTGTTATTGACATCCCTATAAAGATAAATCCATATACCAGTACATCCATGCAAAGAGAAATCAATTTACCAGATTACATGGGTACTCAGCCGTTGTAAGCACCAGTTCTCTAGGAATTTTGTTCACATACACGGCTTATCAATATATTTCCCAAAACCAAAATTAAACCATCTCACATTTCTCCCTCAATCAAGGACTTAATGTCTCTAATCCACATCAAGATATTTTATGAGCACACCTTTCACCCTTGTACCTACCTAGTGGTTCATTCCACACTTTATGCAACATCCTTTCTTTGTGCATCAGAGGGATACCTTGTGCTTTTAGCACTGGGGGCGATCCAAACTTTCATGTGGCTAAGTTTCACATGGACCAAAAATTACGGCTATGATGTTGAGTGCCAACGAACATGCACCCCACACAAATATAATAGGACTAGGGTACAAAAAATTCAATACTTTAGAACTTATTGCTTCAACCAATGAGTGATCACTTCAACACATCACTTTGTTTCCAATGCATTAACCAATTTCTACTCCTTTGAAGAGATCTATTTATACCAGCTTCCTTTAACCATGATTCATACATTCTCATAAAAATAAATTTTCTTTGAATACTTAATTCCATAAATAAACATTTATACTCATGCCTTTAACATATAATTCCAAATAAAAAACCATAAAGGTAACCCCTTATTTATAATTCACGTCCACTTAACCTTTGATTCAAAACATTTCATAACTTTAAAATTAACGTCTTCTTTTTAAGTGACATGATTGACATTTACAACTTGTCATTTATGATCTGTTTTTTGAATGACGTGCATATAAAAATTACCCTCACAGGTTGTCTACCCTCAATATTTTGCTTGGTGGACTTTTTGATTGGGATCTTTTCATGGTTGTTGACATACTTTTCAATCTCACGGATCATCTCACTTGTAACTCTTCCTTCACATGGGTCAAACTTTCACATTTCCTTATTCTATGTTGAATACTCTTGTATGGAATCAAGCACACATCCCTAGGAAATGCATACTTATTTCCAAGCCTTTTTTCAACATATATCAGCTCTCGATGTTATCTTGAATTGATCTTTGGCATCTTAGACAAATCAATATCCTTCAATATCAACTACCGACTGCACTACTTGTAGCTCCCACCAACATATATGTTGGACATAATGGCCTCACTAAGAAGGGGGTGAATGAGTGTGTGAACAATTTATAAACTTTTTACCTTCTTTTATTCAACTCAAGTATATCGATCATTATATAATCAAATGCATTAGTTGAATCAACTAGGATTCATAAGCACATTCATCACATAAAGAAAGACAATAATATTTGTAATTTGATATTTATTTATTGTACATGGAAAACAACAATCTTCTCGATTACAATTAGCACCAAGTGATAAGAAGAAAAACAACTCTGTAACAGAACCTACCCGGGTTTTATTAGCTCCAAATAAGAAGGGTTTGAGGATTCCAATCCTCAAATGCAAGATTCTTATTGTAAGCTATCATATGGATCTGTTGCACAAACAACCTATGCTCTACACATAAATCTCTACTCATCACTCTGCTGGTCAATCTTCTCATGACTATTTCTCATCATTGCTACTCATCACTACTGCTCATCACTGCTGCTCATAACTAATACTCATCACTACTGCTTATGTACATCATTACACACCTCATCATACACAATTACTGAACAAGTATTTCTGCTCTGCTTTCACTGAACATAAGGCATGCATCATCATGCATCATCATCATATTTATGCATCATCGTCATAGGGTATGCATGATCGTCGTAGGGTATGCATCCTCCTCATAAAATATAGATCATCATCATCTTAGTATGCACCATTTATGCATTATGATCATCAAGTATACATCATAGTGCATATGAGAGCATCATCACACTGTGGTATGCATGTACATCATATTATATAGGATTGCATCAACATCATAGAGTGTACATAATTATAACATGCATTATCATCATAAAGTGTATCATATCATAGCATAAAGGTATGCAATATCATTACTATAGCCTCCATAATGACTTCATATATATATACCAATATAGAGGCTCACACACTAAGATCAAATATGAACTATATCCATGAGAGACATGTGTCATCACAAGAGAAACCCAGAAGAATGAACCATACCTTTCCGAAGATCACAAGATGAGAAACATTAGACAAACAAAAAAAACTCTATATCATGTCATCACATAGCCCTCGTAACAAACTTTCAAACGAGCCAACAATTTTGTTATTTCGATTCCGTATGAGCATGTTATTCCAATTTTAGTGAAGATGCCAAAAACTTTCTTTGTAAAAACAAACTACTCCTCTATTGTCATGAAAAAAAAACTCAGACCAATCTCCACAAATTCGCTTCTCTACTTCAATCATTGATTTTTTGGATGTGTTTATATACACATTAAAGTAGACACTCTTCATGTTGGTCGACTTGTCTTCAAATGTACGATAGGTAATAATTTGAATTTTAATTGTCACACAAACTTCTTACAACTTCAATGGAAAAAACCTTAACAAATAATTTCATGTATCTTGTTTTCCATATAATAGGGGTTCCACCATATAAGCCATATGTACGACCAAGGACTTCAAATTTCTTAGCACTTCAATGGTAAAACCTTACCAAAGAATTACATGTATTTTATTTTCTATATAATAGGGTGTCCACCACATAAGCCATACGTATGACCAAGGATTTAAAACATCTTACCACTTCAATGGTCGACCTTACATATTTTTATTAATTTTCTTACCACCTCAATGGTCAACCTTATGTATTTTTATTATTTTTCTTTTAAAACATCCTTCAAATTCAACCACATCATTTAAAATTCATGGGAGTTTGTCCTCCACATAATCCTAGGGCTCCATCAAGACACTGGGGATTTTCATGGCATGCCATGTGAAAAGTGCCATCATGGGCTTCAAGCTTGTCACTAAATGGACCATCATCAAGCCAATATGTGTGTGGGTGCCTTAACCACATCAAGTGCAATCAATGTACATCAATCTGTTCACAAGGTTCAATGACTTCATTAAGTCACCAAAGAACACATCCTCATGCCATCTAATCATGTCAAGTGCAAGTAGTGGGCTCTATTATCACTGGAAACTTACTCAAGGTTGTAAAGGCTATTCCCAGGTAACAGCAAAAACCACTTTTAAAGAGAAAACTGGCTTTTTTATCTTCCGAGAGGGATCTCTCACAAAATATTAACAAGGCCAGATATGTATAAGAAAAAATGTTTGTAATTGGTAAGATTGTTTGAAACTGAACACATGACCATTGGGATATGGAGTAAAAATATGCATATAGATAAACAAATATTTTTCATGGAATTTTTAAATAGAGGTAAGGTAGTTACTTAGTCACAGTCAAAATTTGATTGTCTGGTGAAAAAGGAATAACATGAACAAACCATTAACATGGATCATTGTAAAATGAATTTTGTATCAACTTTAGAAGAAAGGTGTTAGAATAATAAACCCATAGTTACTCAATTTAGACATTAATTAGTCCAATTTTGTCTTATTTTCCTAGTTTCCTATATTCCACTCTATGCAAGTTGTCTTCCACATGCCATAGAAGTCAAACTTGCTAAATCTGAGTCATGGAGATCTTGGGAAACCTACTAGAAACGATATTTAGCATGTCTGCTTTATTCTAGGTCCTCCAAAGTGCATATTTGATTTTTCTGCTAAGTTGCCTATTTTATTGAGAAATAAGGAAAAAGGGAAAGTAAGACTAGGTGTAGTTGACTTGTTTTTTTCCCTCATCATCCTCCATCCTTTTCTCCTAGTAAAAGAATGTATGAGTTGTCTTTCCATCCCTTATTATCTTTCCTACTTGAATTTGCCAATTTGTGAGCCTCTAAGTGGATTTGGAAACTGCTTTATGCACCTATGGGGGTTTTGACTAGATTTAGTAAGCCTACTTTTTGACTATTTCGAATGGAGTCCTTATGCATTCGAATATCTAATGTAATCATATATTACATAAGCCTATGACATCATAAGTTTGCCTATTGTGCACTTATTCAATACATATTAGTGTTATGCTCCAATTTCAGTCTCCTTTGTTTGTAATTTTGCATGTTTGATTAGCAATTTTGTGAGTGTAATTGTTATATCACTTAGGTTCAATTTCCACATGGTATCAAAGCCTTTGTAGATCGATTTCTCTCCTCCCATATTGCTATTGCAGGTTCAACATCTTGATTGGGAGCATATTCTTCTGACTGAAGGGCACAATTTCTAAGCTATGGATCAATCTCAGAACATCATCTTGACTCCATTTAATTTCTTTGAATGAAAATAAGAGATGGAGATAATGTTGAGAGTGAAAGGTATCTATAGGGTGACTATGGCAACTGAGGCAGAGCCCAATGCAACTGCAAAGAAAATTAAATGGCACAATAGGAGGGATGAGGCCTACGGTCTTTTGTGTCTGAGAATTTCAAGAGACCTCCTCTTCCATCTCAATGGATTGACATCACCTAATGAAGTGTAGGAGAAGCTTGTAGAGCTTTTTGGGAAGATAGATGAGATTATAGGACATCAAATCAAGAATGAATTGATCTCTTTGAGTCCCAACAGCTTCGAATCCTTGCAACTTTTCTTTTCCAAGTTTAAATCCCTCGTTTTGCAGCTAAAACAGTGTGGAATTGAAAAGAAGGAAGATAAACTAGTTTTGGACATACTCTCAAAGCTTGGACCTGACTATTCAATGTTTGTTTCTACCCTCCATGCCACAAAGTTGATAGCTTGAGCCTGGAAGATGCCTAAGCTTGCAGAGTTCATGGAATCCCTCACACAAGAACAAGATAAAATTGTGATGATGGGCACCATCAAACCTTCCAAGGACCAAGATTTGGTTGCTGGATATTCGAGGATGGATTAAAAAGGAAAGAAGAAAGCTAAGAAGCCACCTGAGCAAAAGAGAGACAAGAACAAGTCTCAAGAGGATCCCCAAGGCTCCAAGAAGAACTTCCAGAAGAAGAAGAAGAAAGGAGAAATGAGCAAGTGTGCATACTGCAGTAAAGGATATGATCTCGAGATATCCTACATGAAGAATCAAATTGACATGTTGACCCAACTCCCGGAGAAGAATAACATCTCCCTTCCTGATTGCTCAAAGAAGAAGGAAGGAGGATAAAATTCAGAGGACAGAGAGAGAGTACATGCTTTGGTTGCTGGCACATCAAGCTCACCTAGCTTCATCATAGACTCTGGAGCTTCAAGACATATGGTTTCAACCAAGGTGGAATTCTCCTCTCTTGACATGTCGAAAGGTCCACCAATAGTGCTGGGAGATGACTCTCTCACTGACAGTTTGGGGAAAGGAAGGATTGATCTTGACCATGGTAAGTTTAGTAATGTATTGTATGTTCCAGGTCTTGCCTCTAACCTCTTGTTAATGTATCAGATGAGTCACACAGGGTCTCCAAAGAAATTCATCTTCTCCCCTAATGATGTTGAGATCACAGAGATATCTAATGGTAAAGTCATTGAAAAAGGATTTGTAGATCACACTTCAAAGGTATACATGTTTTCACATTTTCTACCCTACTCAAATCCCTCTGCTCTTCTAATTCATGCTAATGAGGCAAGCAAGCTTTGGCATGAAATATTTGGCCATATTAACTATATGTATCTTTCTATTCTAAGTGAAAAATAAATGGTCATAGGGTTACCAAAGATTAAGTTTTCCAAGGGAGTCTGTCAAGGTTGTATCCGAGGAAAACACCCAGAGCATAAATTTGAGAGAGCTAGTCATGAGAGAACCTCTCCACCTCTTGATTTTATCCATAGTGATGTTTCTGGTCCATTTCCTCATATGCACATGAGTCAAGGAAAATATGCATTGACCTTCATAGATGAATTTTCCAGGTATTGTTGGGTTTACTTCCTGAAGCATAAGTCTGAAGTTTTTGACCTCTTCAAAGTCTTTAAGGCCTTGGTTGAAAATGAGTATGGGAGGAGACTCAAGATCCTCAAATATGACAATGGTGGTGAGTATGTCAATTCTAAGTTCATTCAATATTCTAAAGATGTAGGTATTCAGATGCAGCATTCAATCCCTTACACACCACAACAAAATGGTGTTGCTGAGAGAAAGAACAGATCACTGAAGGAGATGGCAACCTGTATGATGGAGGCTAAGAATTTTCCACTTAAGTATTGGGACAAGGATATAAACTATGAATACTATATCTAGAATAGGGTACCTCGTAAACAACTTAATGGTATGACTCCTTTTGAAGCTTGGAGTGGGCACAAGCCAGATGTGACCCATTTCAGGATTTTTGGCTGAAAGGCTTGGGCTAGAATTCCAACTGAAAAGAGAAAGGATTTGCAGCCCCAAAGCCAAGAGTTCCTATTTGTTGGGTATTCTAAAGATTCAAAAGGGTACAAGATGATAAAATTGAGCACAAACAAATCCTTCATTGAAAGGAGTGTTCAGTTCCAAGAAGCCTTTAGCAGCAGTTGAAGTTGGAGAGTCTTCTTCACCACTAGAACCATTGAATGTAAGTGGATAGACAAATGAGTTTACTGATTCTGATAGGTCTGATAATGATGATTTAATTTTTTGATCCTGATAGTCCTACAAGACCAAAATGGGGATCAAAGACCATTCATGCAGTTGGGGAACTAGTTGGAAATCCTAGTGATCCTAGGAGGACTAGATCTCAGTTTGAGAGTGCCCTGTGTATGAAATACCCTTTGTTTGTAGAGAAGTTCTATATTATGGTTGAATCATACCCACAAACATATGAATATGTAGCACATGATCCAATATGATAGACAACGATGAAAGAAGAATTCATCTCACTCCGTAAGAACAACACTTGGGAAGTAGTTGATCTTCCCCCAGGGAGGAAGCTAATTCAATGTAAGTGGGTTTTCAAAAATAAGTTTTCTACTGATGGTTGACCTTTCAAATAGAAGGAAATATTGGTAGACAAGGGCTACCCATAGGTACATGGTATTGACTACAGTGAAACCTTTGCACCAGTTGCAAAGATGGACTCCATAAGGCTAGCCTTAGGCATTGCAGCTTTGAAGCAGTGGGAGGTACATCACATGGATGTGAAGTTTTCTTTCCTAAATGGAGATATTACTAAATATATTTACATGCATCAGCCTCAAGGGTTTGTTTCTAATCCATATTTTGTGTGCAGGTTAAAGAAATAATTGTATGGGCTCAAGCACGCCCCCAGGGCTTGGTATGCCAAGATTGATGGCTTTTTGCTGTTATTGAGTTTTGCTCGATGCAAGTTTGATCCTAATGTTTATTTGAAGGTGATTCATGGTTTTTTGATGATTATTGTCTTGTATGTGGATGACCTTCTGATTACAGGAAGTTCAAAGAAAGAGATTGCCTCCTTGAAGGATGCAATGAACCATGCATTTTCTATGACTAATTTGGGGTTGTTGAGCCAATTCTTGGGTCTCGAAATTGCGAAATCCCAACATGGAATAAAAGTACATCAGTCCAAGTATGCTTTATATTTTCTAAACAAGTTCAACATGAAATATTGAAATCCAAGCAAGACTCCCTTCCTTTGAGGAGTTAAGCTTGAAGAAGCAGGTTCTTCTCCTATGGTAAATAATACACTGTATAGGCAGTTGATTGGGTGTTTGCTTTACCTTACACACACTCGACCTGATATTTATTATGCAGTAAGTGTTGCTTCAAGATAGATGGATCAGCCTCATGAGATCCATTGGAGAGCAACCAAAAGGATCCTTAACTTTGTTCAGGGAACAAGAACTCATGGGATCTTATACAAAGCTAAATCTGATCTTGATTTGATTGGGTTTAGTAACAGTGATTGGGCAGTTGAAAAAAAAGATTGAAAGTCAACATCAGGATATGTGTTCACACTTGCAGAAGGACCAATCAACTGGTCGACCAAGAAATAGAGTGCCATAACACTCTCATCTATAGAAGCAGAGTACAGAGGAGTTGTAAATGCATCAACTCAATGTTTATGGTTGCAGGGGATACTTGGTGAGTGTGGCTTCGAAATCAAGTTTTCAACTATTATCTATTGTGATAATCAGAGCACCATTCGAATATGCAATGATCCAGTTTAGAGACAGAGAACCAAACACATTGAGATCCATATGCACTACATCAGACAGCTTGTGCATGATGTCACCATTCACCTACTCTTATGTGCATCTTCAGAACAAGTAGCAGACATCTTCACCAAATTTTTTTTGTGAGAAGACATTCAACAATCTCAAATCATTACTGGGGATTTCTGATCATGCTGTGAAGCATGATTGATGACAATATTTTCAAATTTTGTTTTATTTTCCATGTTTAAGGGAGGATTTTCCCACTGGGTTTTTGCCTCTTTCTTTGGTTAAATGGACATGCAGTATGTAAAGGGTGACTAAGCCTTGTTTCTAGGCCCTATAGTTTTCTTATATTTACTCATAAAGTTAGGATTAAGGGGGGGTGTTAGAATAATCAACCCATAGTTACCTACCTTAGATATTAATTACTCCATTTTTGTCTTATTTGCCTAGTTTCCTATATTCCACTCTATGCAAGTTCTCTTCCACATGCCATAGAAGTCAAAATTGCTAAAACTAAGTCATGGAGTGCTTGGGAAACCTCCTG
Organism: Pseudotsuga menziesii; assembly: GCA_001517045.1. Lineage (NCBI taxonomy): Eukaryota > Viridiplantae > Streptophyta > Pinopsida > Pinales > Pinaceae > Pseudotsuga > Pseudotsuga menziesii. Next base: position 109,881 of record LPNX010307815.1, on the reverse strand, counting down.
GAAACCATAATTAGCATGTTTGATTTATTCCAGATATTCCAAAGCGCATATCTGCTTTTTATGCTAAGTTGCCTTTTTTATTGAGAAATAAGGCAAAAGGGAAAGTAAGACTAGGTGTAGTTGAATTGATTGTTTTCCTCATCATCCTCCATCCTTTTCTTCAAATAAAAGCATGTATGAGTTGTTTTTCCATCCATTACTAGTTTTCCTACTTGACTTTTCCAATTTGTGAGCCTCTAAGTGGATTTGGAAATTGCTTTATGCTCCAATGTGGGATTTGACTAGATTTAGTAAGCCTACTTTTTGACTATTTTGAATGGAATCCTTATGCATTCAAATCTCTCATGTAATTATATATTGTAGCAGCCTATAACTTCATAAGGTTGGCTATTGTACACTTATTCAATACAGATTAGTGTTATGCTCCAATTTTAGTCTCCTTTGTTTGTAATTTTGCCACAGGGGCTTCACTTGTTGACCAATATCCTATCATGTTAGTTCATATTGTGGGTTTTAAAATTATAAAAAATTGAACCAATATATTGCAGGTATTGGGGGGATGAGGGGTTTAAGGTGGGGGTGGGTAGGGTGGTTTATAAGGATTGATGTATAAAAAGGGGTGGGGAGGAGGCTTTAAGTATTGGGAGGGGGTTTCAACAAAAATATTTTGGGCCAATATCTCTCAAAATTAAGGGTATTCTTTAATATCCCATGATCGCATGTGCTATGTAAGAGGTTCACTAAGTGAAGTCCTCGTGAATTTTTCATGTTTGATTAGCAATTTTGTGAGTGTAATTGTTCTATCACTTGGGTTAAATTTCCACAAAATGTTTGGTGGATATATGAAAAGAACAACTAGAAAGTAGTAAATATGAATTCCAAACTATTATACTCTCATTTTAGACATGAAGGAAAACATAATGGGAGATAAAACTGGAAAAACATTGACATAAGAAGGGAAAGTACAGAATGCAACATGAAATAACACATGAATCTATGAAAGACACCAAATTTTAGCTCTGTAATTTAAAGAAATACTTGAATACACAAATCTCCAAAATCTATGGGTCCCAACCCTTACTTCATCAAATGTATGAATACTTATACAATTGCTCCTCAAGCTGAACAATACACTTAACTGTCTAACGGTTTCAACTGTGTATTACATGTGTTAAAACAGTTATCTATTACAAAATAGTTCTGAGATAACAAAACTTCTTAACTAATGAATTTAAAAACAACATTTTATCATAAAACATTAGAGGAAATTTCAACTCAAAATGGGCCTCCTAAAAAAAAAATAGTTACAATAATAAAATAATATTTATTAATATTGGAGGAAGAAAAGAAAAAACTACTTTTTTGTTTGTATTTTCAACATATCTCCCCGTGTTTTTACCAAAATTTCGATTGGGAGAGGTTGTAGGATGCGGAATTAAATTCTACATCCAACAAGTACCCATTAGGAATACTTTTTATGGACTCTGCTTCCCCAAAAATAAGAAATACCTAAAAAAATGTGATGATGATGTCATCATCACATTTTTTTAGGTATTTCTTTTTTTTTGGTAGAGGTGTCCATCAAAAGTATGCCGAGTGGGCACTCATTGGATTTGGAATTTAATACCGCATCCAACAAGCTCTCGTGATCGAAATTTGAGTAAACAATCAGGGAGATATGTCGAAAATACAAAAAAAAAATTATGATACCTATACCCAAATTTATATTAAAAAAGTGTTTAATACATATACGGTATTTCAAATTTAAAACAATTTCATTGGCTAACAGATGATGACATGGAATTTGAATTAGAGTTAAAAGGCCCATTTTGAGTTGAAATTTCCTCTAATGTATATCTTTCATTGAAACTCATTTTACGTTGTCTTTCTTGATGTCTTATGGTTGTAACTTATATTTAGTTGATCCATATTGTTGAATTGATCTCCAATGCTCAAGAAAAACAAACCTCTAAACTCCACGTAGATGTTTTTATATATTTTTTATGTTTCATAACAATTGTGCATCTCCCGTAATCTATACCGTAGATTTTTTTTCTTTGAAATCTAATCCGTTTATTTGCAGATCTCAATATCAAGACTCAACATTATCATCCTACACAACTTGATTCAATGCAATCAATATCAACCATTGATATGTAATCTACCTTGATCAGAACTGTCAAACTGTGAAAAGATTTAACATTCCATTAATAGTTTTGAGCCTAATCAATTGAGCAACTTCCATTTGTGGAATGCACCTTATCCATCGATCGAAACCCGACCACTGCTACAACCTTTGATCAATGTGGCCCCTACAACTTTCCACAAATTTCAATTTGGAATTTCTCCATGATAGTTCAATATGAATTGTTTCTGAACATAGATCTATCTTTTCTCACATATCGTCTATATGATCTTTCCACCAGTTAACCAATTCTGCAAATCTGAAAACTTGGTTTTTCCTTGCATCTCTGATTTGCAGAATTCGTTTCCACCACTGATCTACAACCTATTTAATATGAGCCATTTATATTTGACACCTTTTACCTTCATTCCGCTAATGAGAACATTTCAATTTCTCCCCCATGTTTCAAACAACAAAACGATCCACCATCGTAGATCAAATATCTTTCTTCATCCAATGACCGATGATGAAAGATCATGCTAACCCATTAATCTAAAGAGCGCTTCCACAAAATTTTCAAATATGATCATTTCCAAACCCTTCAATTAAAAAATACACAATTTCAAATATAGTGATAACACTCTCTATGAAATTTGCAATGGTATCATGGTCTTTATCAGGGGTTCTGTAATGTCCCTTTTTAAGAAATTTTATTAAAATTACCAATTTTCACCTTTTTCTATATTTCGACCTTTGACTAGTTTTGATGTCTAGATCTTCGAAATGACCCAAATGCTCCCAAATATTATGAGAAGGTATATAAATGATATTAAGACTTGAATATTATGTTCAAGGATTATTTATTACCCTCCGAATACTTATTCAAACTTTTTTAATATTCTATCCAAGGTAGGAGTTTTCACTAGAAAATTGGGGTTCCAATTCCCGAGGGTAAATGCTGAAAATGGATTTCCAAATGCTCCCAAAACCACTCTAATTTATGAAAAAAATAAGAATATGTTTAAATTAAATTATTAAGGTCTCATGTGTGTCATTATTCAGTTTATAAAGGCATTTATAACACCTTCCCAAACAGATACAAAATCACTAGTTTGACCCTTGGGGAAATGGCACCAAATCTTCTCCAAATGAAAATAAGCTGAGTAATATGAATTCAATTTCTACATTCTGGATATGAAACTTTTAATAATCATCAATGGAAGTATATTCATCATAAATATATCATATAAACATTCTTTCATTTGAAATCATCAACATTACAATGGCATACACCAATATAGTGGGGAAATGGTCATTGTTTGCTCATTAACGATCACTTTTACATACACCCATTTGGTATTTCTATCTGATACTTTATAAATATAAATAATAGAGTATATTAAGCTTATTTTAACTAGAAATTTAACTTGATAATCTCTACCAAAGAGTACAATAGTTCACACGAAGCGCAATACCTCCATGAGCAAGAATATGCACTAGAAGAAACCAAGAGCTTCCCTGTAGCTTACACCTGAAAATATAAAATCCATTAAATATCCATGAAATACCTGAATGGACTCTCCAAACACCAACTTCGATGGGAACCTTTCGCCATCGAAATTAGCTAAGGAAAGAAACTAGTCATCCACTAGCTCTCTCTCTTCACAAATGCAAATTTCTCAAATGATCAAAGTCCCTTCTCTTGGTTGATCCATGTATTTTATAAAAATCCTTAGCCTTTTAAGTTTACCAATATATCCACAAAATTAGGCCAATTCGAATTAGGGTGTGTCCTCAAGATTTTACATGGGTTCTCCCTTCCATATCCTTCCATCTTCCCCAATTCGAGTAGGGACTCATTGAGATTCCCCGACTCACATGAGAGCTTTCTTGGATGCTATATTTAGGCCTGATATGTCATAATTTTGATATTTCAGCCTTCATTTCTTCAATATGTAATAAATTTCATGGCATCTTCATCATTGGTTTCATAGATGTCATAGATGTTAGGGAATCTAGCTCAAGTGTCCAAGAAGCTCCTATTTGACTCTTCCTCTCCCATGTAAGTTACATTTCCTTCCAAATTATACATATGATACATATTTCCATGTGTATTATCCTTGTAACTCATCCAAGAACATTAGGATTCACATGGATTTGAAATTTCAAGAGGAGGATTTCATGTGGCACAAAAATTCTAGCTTGTGTGGGCCCCATAATCTCTATGTGTCTCCATGCTCCATTTCCACTTCAATTTTATCTTGTATTTATTTAATTAGTTCCATTATTAAATATTTATTCCATTCTAATGTTTTAACATCATTTATTATCCCCCTTATTAAAACTCCAAATGTATCCGTTTAACCTAGGGAACTAGTAGGATTGATGGAATTGTCCTGCTATGCAAATATTTGAATGGGGACATTACAATCCTCCCTACCCAAGATTGCTTGTGCTAAAGAAATTTCATATTTGGATGCTGCAATTTTTTTTCATATTCCTAAGTTCCATCCTCATTTGGTACTCCTTCCTTTGTACCAAGTGCTCTCTTATGGTTTTGCTCATTAATTTTCTTTAGCCGCAATTTGAGTAGTGGCACTCATGTACTGCAATTTTGTGTTCCCAAAAGTAAAGAGATGTGGATTCTGCATATCGATATATCATGTATCATCACCAATAAAACCAAAAGGATTAATCAAATCCATAGAAACCAAATTTGCACAAATAATATTTACCCCGATATTTTGGAAACCTTTTTTGAACTTTCACCCCTTTTTTCTTTTGTATAAATCTTTGAAGTTGGTACTGAGTTACAAAAATTTGAGTTTCTTAATATTCCAATAAAATTCCAAAGAGGAACCACCATGCTTGCTACTGCACTACTCTGATTACTATCATCTTCTCAAGTGATGACTAAATCTCCAATGAGACCCAAAATGATCCCAGTGTCCCATATGATCCTGATACATGCATGGTGTGAAATGTCTATGATGAAATTCCATGAACACAAAGCATGTGAAAATTGAATCCATCTCTGAAAATGTATCCCACATACGAAACTGGAACACTGCTCTGTAAAGATGAACTCAAAAAACTGAAGGTTGGTTTTCTTTCTCAAACCAACAATCAAACTGCTACTCGAAGTGAGATGAAACCAAGCAATGCCCAAATCCCATTGCTTCCATTGAACCCTTCCAAAAATCATGAGTACAAAATATAGATCATGAAATTACATAACAACATCATACAAATTTACATCAAGAAGGTACCTCATCAAAGAATCATGAAAGTGCTTGTACATCCAAGTAAGTAGATCACCATGTGGCCCATACAAAAGCATAAAGTATTATATCAGATCTTCCCCAATGACATAGGTGAGGATCGCATGTCCCATAATGCTGCTCCAAAAATATATAATGTGCATCAATATAATCATCCATGTGTTCTTTCATCCAAGAAGCAACTGAAGAACCTCCACCAAAATTTGAACCAAATAAGGAGCAAAGAAAACATGAAAATTCAAGTGTTTCAAAGAACTCTCATCAATACACTCATGAATATCTATATCATCATGAAATAACATAGTATTTTTCTTCCAACAATAATGTTCTTCAATCATATATATATTCACCCAAGTGTGGGATGAAGTTCCTCCAACATCAAATGGACTAGGAAAGGAGCAAGGAAAATAACGAGTCTCGAAGTGACTCAAGTGAATACCATAGGTGCATCCATGTAGATATGGATCATCATAATGTAAAAAGGGATGCTGCTTCAAATGTAAATAATATGGTTCTATAATCATGTCATCACAAAAATGAGAGATAGAAAATCCATACTCTTCATGTGGCACCATAAAAAATAAACCTTTCATCCATACTTCATTAGGATGAATGCTGCAAAATTTAAAGTGTAGGATGTAGGAGAAAGAACCAACTCACCCAAATGATAACAAAGTGCAAATTTTTTATCATGTTAAGGATCCATAGGAGTAGGAGTATGCACCTCCCTTAAAAATGCAAAAATTTCCTCACGGTTTGGTTCCAAGGTAATGGAATCATGCACTTCTTCAAAAAGTGTTCACCCATATTCAAGAGGCAACTCAAGTTCGTCTTCCACCACAACTAGTGATTGGATCTCATCAACATCACATTCAAACAAATAAATAACCTGCAATTTTCCATGTTTCTCATGATCCCTCGTGTCATGAGAATCCTCTAAGTAATCTACCATATGACACAAGAGGAAGAACAAATATCTTGCAACCTTTTTTGAAGTTGCTCATTTTGAGTTTTGAGATTATTCATATCCTCGTTATTATTCAATTATTCTTCATGTAAACATTCATTAAGCTCAACCAAATTATTTCTATAAAAAATAAAAAACATGAAATTACCTTCAATGTTGCACATTTTTCTTTGAATCAACTCCATATCTTCAAGGAAGGAGGGATCCTCCAATGAAGAAAATTTCCAACAAGAATTTGAAACCACTGATTTTGTATCATGGTGTATTCTATGGGCCTCATGGATATCCATTTCACTCATATTCAAAGACCCTTAACTGAATGATGGTTCATGGGATTGAACCTCCTTATCTTATTTCTTCTTGATTTGATCAACTTCTTGAAGTTCAAGTGGTGATGGGGAAGTTGATCTTGGTTATTCATTATTTTTCACAAGGTATTTATCTTCATGCTTATGAGAATTTTTTCTTGCAGAAAATTTTTCAAATCTGATCTCTATTTCACCAACATAGAGTTGTGAGTACCCATCAGTAGGTACTCCTTCATAGTTCAAGGATCCATTAATAGATTCTCTTTGATTGGAACAACCCCCATTAGTAAGTATTGTGTTATTGTATTCACCTTCCTCTTTATGTTCTTCTCTACAATAAACTTGAGGTAATTGATGCTCCACTTCATGATTCTTTGTTTCTTCTTTTAATGGTGTATCTAGGCTCTTTTCACAAATAAGATGATTTTTTCTCATTTCATGCTCCTACAAATTTGTGGATTGTTGATTGTCCCTTAATGAATTCAAATTTTCCTTCTTGTGCATAAATACATACTTGGAAAGATATTGTTGGAAATAATACCTCTCATGAATATCCCCTATCAAATTTCAATACTCCTGGAAACATGCTTCAATATCTATCGTTGTAGTTTCTTCTTTGGTTGGCCGAGGAGGAAGGAAAGTGGGATTGGTGGGTCGATTATGAAACCAAGACATGTCTGCAAAATTTTATTCAATGGATGGTATTGATGCACATATATATTTAAAATTTTCTGATACCACTTGTAATGTCCCTTTTTAATAATTTTTATTAAAATGACCAATTTTTCACTTTTTTCCATATTTCGACCTTTGACTAGTTTTGATGTCCAGGTCTCCAAATTGAACCAAATGCTCCCAAATATTCTGAGAAGGTATTGAATGATATTAAGAATTGAATATTATTTCGAGGGATTATTTATTACCCTCCAAATACTTCAAAATATTTTTTAATAGTTTGTCCAAGGTAGGAGTTTTCACTAGTAAATTGGGGTTCCAATTCCCCTAGGGTAAATGCTGAAAATGGCTTTCCAAATGCTCCCAAAACCACTAAAATTTATGAACATAGGTAGAGAATGTTTAAGGGAAATTATTAAGGTCTCATGTGATTCATTATTAAGTTTATAAAGTATGTTATAACCCTCTCCCTAACAACTACAAAATCACTACTTCAACCGTTGGGGAAATGGCACTAAATCTTTTCCAAATGCAAATAAACTAACTAAGATGAATTCCAATGCTAAAGTGTTGGATATGAAACTTGTAATAATCATAAATTAAATTCCATTCATCATAAATATATTATATAAAAATTATTTCATTCGAAATCATCGGCATTATAATGGAATACATCAATATAGTGGGGAAATGGTCATTGTTTCCTCATTAATAATCACTTTTACATACAACCATTTGGTATTTCTACCTGAGAACTTATGAATACGAATAAACCAGTTTACTAATATTATTACAATAAGAAATGGACCATTATAATCTCTCCCAAATATTACAACAACTCACCCAAATCGCAACCCCTCCATGAGCAAGAATATGTAATAAAGATTCAAAATGGTTGAGAGTATGTTATGCACTAGAAGAAAACAAGAGATTCCATGTAGCTTACACATAAAAATAAAAATTCCATTAAATCTCCATGAAATACCTGAATGGCCTTTCCAAACACCAACTTGGATGGGAATCTTTCGCCCTTGAAATTGGCTAAGGCAAGAAACTCATCATCCACTAGCTTTCTCTCTTCACAGATGCAAATTTCTCAAAGGATAAAAATCCATTATACTAGTTGATACCTATATTTCATAAACAGAGTTATCCTTATAAGGTTACCAATCCATCCACAAACTCAATCCAATTCAAATTAGGGTGCGTGCTCAATATTTTCCATGTGTCCTCCCTTCCCTAGCATTCCATAGTACCCCAATTCGAGTAGGGACCCATTTAGCTTCCCCAAATCACATGAGGTCCTTCTTGGATGTTATATTTAGGCATGACATATCATAATGGTCGGATTTCATCCTTCAGGTATGTAATATTTCATAGCATCTTCATCATTGGTGTCATATATGTTATAGATGTTAGGGAATCTATCCCAAGTATCCAAGAAGCTCCCATTTGACTCTTCCTCTCCAATGTAAGTTAAATTTCCTTCAAAATTTGACATATGATGCATATGGGTAAGTATATTATCCTTCTAATTCATCCAAGAACATTAGGATTACCATGGATTCAAAATTTCAAGAGAAGGATGCCATGTGGCACAAAAATTCTAGCTTGTGTGGGCCCCATAATATCCATGTGTCTCCATGCTCCATTACCACTTCAATTTTCTCTTGTACTTATTTAAATATCTCCATTTTAAATATTTATTACATTATAATATCTGAGCATCATTTATCATCTCCCTTATTAAAACTCCAAATGTATCCATCCAACCTATGGAAGTGGTAGGATTGATGGAATTTTCCTGCTACGCAACTATTTGAATGGGGACATTATAGGTTCCATGGGATTATTCATCATACCATGGGTTACACAGACTTTGAAGAACCATATAAGATCATCATTATCATATAAGAGGACCATGAACTCAATAAGATTTGCAATGCTATCAAACCACTAAGTGTGGGTCCAAGGGCTTCATCAAGGCTTCTTCAACAAGTAAGAGGATTCATAGTCTTCTTCAACCACCTCAACCACACTAGGAGACCCTTAAGGGTCTAGATCCATCATGACAGCATCTGGGTCTTCTAATGGGGTACTATGATACCATCAGAGTATGAGTGACCACACAATGGGTCATTAATGCTTCTCCAACCCATATAGGGTTAATCCATAGTCCATCAAGGCTTCAAGACCATATCCAGGGTCTTCAACACCATTAAAAAGGTCTTCAACATTTTCAACAAGGTGGTCACATCACAATCGTATCTTGTGGGTACACGTACCTTGTCAATTGGGTACAAGGTTCTTCAAGGTACAAACCCACTTTGTAAGGGGTCCAAGGAACTACAAGGTGCAAACTCACTTTATAAGGGGTTCAAGGCACTACAGGTGGGACTTGGTGGAATTAATGACATCTTGTGGGGTCACTACAAGTCCATTTTTGAATCAATGAAAATTTCATCAACAATACCCCCATTTGTCATTGATGACAACAAATCATGTTTCCCCTATGAGCATGCTCTCAATTTGTCTTCATCTCTCCCCCTTTGGAATCAATGGAAATGGGTGTCCACATACCTATATTTGAAATCACTAATCACTAGTTATTGCTCACACTGTCAATATGCATGATCCTAGGACCTGTATGTATTCCTGGAGTAGTCATCCTTTCTTCCTTTGAGTTCATATTCTAGTATCATTAAATCAAGGTTTTATAAGGTATTTGAGAGACCTTACAGCTAGATTTCCATATGGCATCCATTCTCCCTTCTATGACCAACCTCTCATATCTGCAACTGCTCGGTCTTCTTCATCCATACTTCCTTCTTGGCATTTGTCCTTTTAGCATTTGTTCCTTCATCTGTACTGGCTTTCCTTGATGAGTTATTTTGGAAAATTATCAAGTGTTTATTTCTTTCACTCCATAAATATTGATCTTTATTCATGTTGAAGCCTCAATTGTGAATGTGGTTGAAAAGGATGATTAAAGCTTACAACACATGGAGAATGTTAGATTTTTAACAATAAGCTATAATTATAATAGGATCTTTAACTAAGAGAATAACAAGCACAACAATCAAACAAAAGAGACAATGAACACAATGTTTTTCCTTGGGGAAACCATAAATGGAGAAAACCCTGCAACTTCCTCATAGATAGAATCAACACCAAAAGTAAAACCCCAAAATAGTAAGATGATCTCTCGGCGGCAATAGCCTCTTTCTTCCTAGCCCCAGTAGCTTCTTCTTCCTCAGCTATGCGCTACAACTGAGTGTGACTAAGTGTGTGATAAATAGAGAGACTCACTCTCTATTTATACTAATTCATGACTTGACAATAACTCACTAGGGCTGACTTCACTAGGAGAGTCTAATAACCCTAGTGCCCCAGAACTGCAGGGACTTTAAACCTTTAACAATAGAAGGGTTACCCATAATAACTTGACATGACTTGTTTACATTATAGAACCTCCCGATAGGAACATCGGGGCATGACATGACTCAAATACATTAAAGACACATCTCAGAATAAACATCGGGGTCAAATACATAAGATATACTGATGAATACATTCCGAAGTTACAAATACATTAACACTCCCTCTTAACTAGGAAGGTATTCTCTCGACACAATTTATCAGCACAAGTCTTCTTCTCTGTATCATTTAGATCATCATCAAGTCCTCGTCATCTTCAAGTCACCTTCATCTTCAATTCATATTCATCTTCAAGTTATCTTCATCTTTGGATCTGGATCATCACTCTATCTAGATCATCACTAGAACATCATCACTAGATTTGGATCATCACTGGATCTGGATCATAACTACAGGATCATCATCATGGGTGCTATCTCATGATTCTTCTCGTCAGAGGAAGTTCTACAGAGCTAGCCCTTTTTCATGCTGGTTGTAGGCCTAGCCTTCATGTAGGTCTTCTTCAGTTCTTATATTTGACCCTAAGTCAGAATGGCCTTCCCAGCACTGACATCTGACCATGAGAGGAACACATCCAACACCATGTCAGAAAGGCATGCCCATCATTGACATATTACCATGTGGGAACACATCCCACAACCCTATCATAAATGACCAGGACTTACCTTCACTAGCATGATAGGACACACCTACTATCATCTGTGAAAAGGCACAACACTCACATCCACTAGCATGATAGGACACACCTACTATCATCCATGGAAAGGCTCAGCAGTTACATCCACCAACATGGTAGGACACACCTACTACCATTTGTGAAAAGGCACAACACTTATAATCACAAGCATGGTAGGACACACCTACTACCATCTGTGGAAAGGCACAACACTCACATCCACCAGCATGATAGGACACACCTACTATCATCTATGGAAAGGGTCTACACTTACATTTGATCATGTGGGAACCAATCCCACAGTCACATCAGAATGGTTCCCAGCCCTAGGCTGAGGATTCCTAGTAACTGACCAGGTGCCTCCATTCTCCCAGAGAATGGCATCAACCCTTATATCTGATCAAGTGGGAACACATCCCTCAATCACATAAGAATGGCCATGCACTCATATCTGACCATGTGAGAACACATCCCACAGTCATATCAGAATGGCCCTCAGTCCTAGACTGATCTTTCTTGGTAACTGACCAGGTGCCTCCATTCTCCCAAAGAATGGAATCAACCCTTATATCTGATCAAGTGGTAACACATCACTCAATCACATCATAATGGACATGCACTCATTTATGATCATGTGAGAACACATCCCATAGTCATATGAGAATGGCCCTCAGTCCCAAACTGAGCTTTCCTGGTAACTGACCAGGTGCCTCCATTCCAAGAATGGCATTTAACACTTATATCTGATCATGTAGGAACCAATCCTATAGTCACATCAGAATGGATCATCACTCACATCTGACATGGAAGGAACCAATCCTCTCACCATTACATAATGCCTCAGCCCTTACATCTAACCATGGAAGGAACCAATCCTTTCACCATGTTATAATGGCTCACAGAATCATCACTTCCCTTTGGAGGGAACCTCTATCTGGAGAACACCAAGCTTCTCCCTAAAGTATTTAAACTTCACTTTGGCTAATGGATTTGTCAACACATCAGCTATCTGTTCATTCGTCGCAACATACTAGAGCTTCACTACTCCTCTCTACACCATATCCCTGATATAGTGATATTTGATCTCGATATGCTTCAACTTGTCATGGAACACCAGGTTCTCTGACAACTTCACACAACTCTAGTTGTCACAATATATACAAGTGGCATCTAACTGGATATCAAATAAACCAGGTAGTAGCTTCCTTATCCATACTGCCTCACAACTAGCTAAACAAGTTGCGATATACTCTGCTTCAACTGTACTTAGTGCCAAACAGGACTGCTTCTTGCTAAACCAAGAGATCACACCTGATCCCATGCTGAAGCAACACCCTGAAGTGCTCTTTCTATCGATGGAACTGCCTGCCCAATCTGAATAAACATAAACCTCCAGGTTAATCTTCTGACTCGCCTCATACTTGAGCCTGTAATCAACTATACCCCTCAGGTACCTTAGAATATGCTTTGCAGTAACCAAGTGATCATGTCTCAGATCTGTCAAGAACTGGCTCAAGGTTTTCACAACAAAGCAAATATCTGGTCTTGTGTTCATCAGGTACATCAAGGACCCAATCATCTGATGATACATCGTAGCATCAACCACTTCTGATGAATCATCACTCAATAGCTTCAGGTTTGATTCCATAGGTGTGGCCATGGCCTTGCAGTCCATCATCCTGAATCTCTTCAGGATCTCTACCGTATAGTTCCCTTGTCCCAGGGAAATTCCATCTGCATTCTGCCACACCTCCATGCCTAGAAAATAATTCATCATACCCAAGTCCTTCATTTCAAACTCGGCAGGAAGCTTCCTCTTCATATCAGAAGTCAACCCATCCATACCTGCTACAAACAAATCATCTACATACAGTAGGAGCACCACTGGGTTTCCATCTTCAACCTTGTAGTAAAGGTTGGAATTTGCTTTACTCTTGGTAAATCCCAAAATGGATAGAAAGATGTCAATCAGGGATAATTTTAGGGGCAAATTTTAGCCCAGTGGGCTAACTTTCCATGTTTTTCTCCCAAAAAAGATTCGACATTTTGCATTTTTTGAAGCCCTCTTTCGCCCAATGGGGTAAAAAAATTTCACCCTAAAAATCGCCAAATTATTATATAAACGATATAAAATCCTTGGAAATATTTTTTTTTTTGAAAAATATCGCCAATCATTTTATAGTTGGTGTTTTAAGAATTGGCAATATTCGCCAATATTTATTCACTTTTAAATAAGTATGGTTCCTTAGAATCATCCCTGCTGTCAATTCTGTCGTACCATGTCCTGGGTGCCTGTTTCAAACCATACAGGTCTTTCTTCAATCTACACACATGAGTCTCCTTATCATGTGTCTCAAAATCAAGTGGCTACTCCACATACACTTCCTCTTCCACTACACCATTCAAGAAAGCAGTCTTGACATCCATTTGGTGTATCTTCCATTTCATCACTGTAGCCAGAGAAAGTACTGATCTGATGGAAGTGTATCTAGCTACAGGTGCAAAATTTTCTTCATAATATATTCCTTCTTTATGGGAGAAGCCATGAGCAACAAATCTTGCTTTATATTTTTCTATGCTACCATCTGCAGCATGCTTGATCTTGTAGATCCATTTGGAAGTTACAACCAACTTCCCTTCTAGTCTTGGGACAACATCCCAAACATCATTCTTCATGATCTTGATCATACCATCCTTCCATTCTTTCCTTTCTATTTCGTCTTCATAGTTGGAAGGTTCTTTATCGATGAAATCACATAATAATGCTACATACCTACAGCAGTACCTAGTCCTCTTTCTTTCTCCGTGATTCTCTTCTAGAGCCCCATATCTTTCTGCACCTTGGATCACTTCTCGTAGCCAAGAAGGTTTCCTCTTATGAGGATTCTTCTCCTAAGGTGGATCTACAGGTTCTTGAGGTTCTTCAAATTCTTGATCTTCTTCTTGAATTTCTTTGTTCATGGTTATGTCATGAATTTTGGGTGCTTCTGTTTCTTTAGGTTCTTCAGCAGGATTCTTTTTGGATTTGTTGCAGGTTGAGTCTTCGTCAAATGTTATATCCCTGCTGATGTTGATCTTCTTGAATCCTAGGAATTATATTATGTAAGCTTTTGAGCTTTCAGAGTATCCTACAAATATACCCTTCTTTCTTGAAGGATCTAATTTTGTCATCTTTTCTTTTGGAATGTGTATGTACAAAGGACAACCGAATATTCTGAGATGGCTGACTTCTGGTTTCTTGCTGAAAAATACTTCTTTAGGTGTATTGTTCTCGAGTACTCTATGTGGAGTATGGTTCTGTACATACACCGTTGTTCTGGCAGTTTCTGCCCATAGATGCATGGGAAGATCTTGATCATGAAGCATTGCTCTTGTAGCTTCCATGATAGTTCTATTCCTCCTTTTTGTAACCCCATTTTGTTATGGATTATATGGAGTAGATAACTCCCTCTTAATCCTTGAGTCTTTACATAACTCTTTGAATTCATTTGATGTGAATTCTCCGCCATTATCTAATAGAAAGGTATTGATATTCTTTTCAGTGTCGCTCTCAATCAAGGCTTTGAATTCCTTGAATTTGCTGAAAACTTCATCTTTGTTCTTCATGAAGTATATCCATGTCTTCCTAGAAAAATCATCAATAAAAGAAACATAGTATACATACTCGCTTAATGAACTTGATGAAATTGGACCGCATACATCGGAGTGGATGAATTCCAAGATTTCTTTTGCCTTGCTCTCGCTACTTGGAAATGTCTTCTTTGTGTTCTTTCCTTTCGCACATCCTTTGCAGACTCCATCATGTTTTTCTTGAATTTTTGGAAGACCTTCAAGAGCTTTGCTTGCAAGTGGTAGTGCTCTGTAATGCACATGTGCAAGCCTTCTATTCCAAAGTTCATTTGGCTCTACTGTTTCATGTACCAAGGCTTGTTCTAGATGGCCTTCAATTTGTATAGACCTCCCTCTTGTTCCCCAATCACTATTGCATCATTCATAGTCTTTCCCTTTGGCCACATGATAACTTGGACATCTATAAATGCAACCCTCATGCCTTTTTCATCTAATGCAGATATGGAGAGGAGGTTCTTCTTTAGTCCTGGTACAAACAATACATCCTTCATTGTCATAGACTTTCCAGAGTCTAGGTTATAGGAGGATTCCCCACCACGTTTTATCGGATACTAGTAGTCATCTCCAAGTTTCACCTTGTGTGGTGATTCATGTTCTGATAGTTTCACAAAGGATTCTTTGAATCATGTCATATGTTTAGAAGCCCCACTGTTTATAATCCAATCATTGCTTCCATGTGTAAGTTTCCCATGAGAGTGGAAATCAAAACATATTCTTCATCACTTCAGGAATCATCACTTTCATGTCTAATTCTCTTTATGGAAGGTTCATCATCCTCTACAGCATTAGCATGATGCCTTTTCTTGTTTCCCTTCTTGTTGTGTGTGACATTTTTGTTTCTAGGACATTCTCTAGCATAGTGTCCTTTCTCATCACATGTATAACATCTGATTCTAGACAAATATTTTCTAATGTTATGAAAGTGCTTACCTTTGGGGTGATGTGAACTTCTTTTGGTTTTCTTGGAGTGTACCATGAGAGGTTGATCTTCACTTCCCATATTTTCTTCTCGAGCTTCTATTCGAGCTTCTTCTTGAGAGCATTCTTCCCATAGTATGCTGAACTTGACTAACTTTTTTTTGGCACAGATTCCTTGAAGAAAGGATTCCCATGATCTAGGGAGACAATTCAAGGTGGTCATTACAATCTCTGCATTCTCCACTTCTTCATCTACTGATTCTAGCTGTTCCTTGATCTTATATAACCTTGTAAAGTAAGACTGGATGGTCTCTGCATTCTATATCTTTACATTCTTCAATTGGTTTCTTAGAGTCATCTTTCGTTTTATGTCCTTCCCCTCAAACAGTTTGGTTAGGGCATCAAACATAGATTTAGGTGTCTTTAGGGAGGAAACCTGTGGTACGAGGTGATCCTTGATTGAATCAGCAATAATCCTCTTAGCCATAACCAACTTATTCTTGTGTAAGGCCTTAGCCTCATCTCCCTCTGGAACTGGAACCTCCTCATTGATATAGGAGTCCAACTCATTTTCCTCCAGGACCAGGGAGATCCTATACTTCTAGGCTCGGAAGTTATCAACTCCCTCAAGATTTTCATCAATCTTGGTATGATGAGACATCTTAACTGATAACCTCAAATGGAAATACAAAATATTTAGATCTTACCAGGTCAAGATGTCAAATCTGGATTTGGAGCTGAATTTCTGCAGTGCTGGTTCAGGAGCAAATTAGGGTTTGACTTTCTTGGAGTTCTATCCAACCAAATGCTTTGATATTGATCTCTTAACTTTGATTTTGAGGAGGAGATCAATCCAGGCCTGGGATCACTAAAAAATTCCACTTCTATGGAAAGCCCTAATTTCTGGCAGTAGTGTCAGGTCAAAAACTGAAAAATGTTCAGAATCAGATTCTGCTTCGACAGAAAGATGCGCCCTAGGGAGGAGTGTTAGCCCAACCTTCTTTTACTGAAAATATGTGGAGAGAGATCTAAAAATTAGGAAGCCCTAGTTCCCACAGCTACATAGTGTCTTCTTCTGAGGTTAGATCTGATACCATGTTATATTTTTAACATTAAGCTAGCATTATATTAGGATCTTGAACTCAGAGAATAACAAGCATATAAATCAAACACAAGAGACAATAAACACAATGTTTTTCCTCATGGAAACCATAAATGGAGAAAACCTCGCAACTTCCTCAGAGATAGAATCATCACCAAAAGTAAAACCCCAAAACAGTAAGATGATCTCCCAACAGCAGTAGGATCTTTCTTCCTAGCCCCAACAGCTTCTTCTTCCTCAGCTATGTGCTACAACCGATTGTGACTGAGTGTGTGATAAACAGAGAGACTCACTCTCTATTTATACTAATTCCCTACTTGACAATAACTTACTAGGGCCGACTTCACTAGGAGAGTCTAATAACCCTAGTGCCCCGTAACTACAGGGACTTTAACCCTTTAACAATAGGAGGCTTACCCACAATGACTTGACATGACTTGTTTACATTATATAACCTCCCGATAGGAACATTGGGGCATGACATGACTCAAATACATTACAGACACATCCTAGAATAAACATCAGGGTACAATACATAAGATATACGGATGAATACATTTCGAAGTTACAAATACATTAACAGAGAAAACCCAGCAAAAGGCTTCAAGAAATCCCATGCAAGTACCACTTTATCCTTGAGCTATTTAAGGTAGTGATCTCACATGGATATTTCAATAGCCTCTACCGGATTTTGAGAATTTGATCCATAGAGGAGCTATTTCCCAAATTGGAAAACAATGACAGATGATGTGAGAAAAGGGAAACTCAGATCTAACTAGTAAAAGAAAGCATGATCTAAATTTAACTTATTTAAAGAATACGTTGAATTGATTTGCTGGTGAACCAGAGGTGGAAAACAAACAAGTAAATTCACCCAATAAAAAAAATATGTGAATTAGGTTAAGACATTATCTCCTTAACTTACAATCAATTAATTAAAAAAAATAAATTGACAACAACCTAAGATTACATCATTCAGAGTCAACCTGCATAGCACATGTTAGTTGAAAAACCAACATTTCTTGCTGTAAATTTTTATGTTCATTCACTTGCAGAAATAGATAAAGACAGTTAAATAATAAATTCCTTAAAGCTTTGCCAATGCATTAATCAGTAACAAAGATAAATCTAGGTTATGAATGAACACATTTATCAATTACAAGTAAATCACAGCATCATCTGGTCATTCGAAACAAGGAAAATTGAGATATGTCAAAGAAATTCAATCAGATCATACACAAGATATATGAAATGACAATACTATATTTATTCAAAATTTTGCAATAAATTACATAAACCTCAGGGAAAACAGAGGTGTTTTTCAGTCTGCTGTACCAATCCTTCCTTCCCACAATTCCCTTAATACATTCAAGAATTACCTCTAAAATATTTATTACAAAAGAATGAATCTCCCTCAAAAGGGGATAAAAAAACCTAAAGAAAAATAATATCCTAGAAAATCCCTCCATATTTTCCATATTCCTAACAACTCCTCAATATCCGGATAGCTGGCGGATTCAATGCCAAGTTGGGCATTGCATTTGTGATCTTCACTTTCATTTTTAGCTAGCTTATGCCAAAAATGAATATAGATGTGGATTTTCCCTTCAATTGCAAATGGACATTTGATTAACCGATCCACATCATCTATACTAACATGATCAAGCTCCTTGATCTTCTCTTCTGCCTCATCTCTTATTTGTTCAACCTATTCAAAAATTAACCCTGGTGGACATGCTTTGTCAATGAGTATCATTGTAAGAAAAGATAAATCATCCATGAGATTGTCTGCAGCATACCACCTTCTACTACAAATAGCTTGTGCCTTCTTTATAGCTTCAGTGACCGTTTCATCTAAATCTTCCCACGCTCTTGGGATAGCCCTAATTTTCTTAAACTAGAAGTTAGTGAAATTGTAATGTTGTATGGCTTGTCTTTCATATACCTTCTCCAGTTTGCAACTTCATCATATGATTTTGAACCTTGTTTCCATTTTTATACTAGATCTTATAAAACAACAGACATTTTATCAAAAGTCACATGAGTTTCAAAAATGTTATCCAAAGTTTTAAACATCCCACTGACTAAATCATGATGCTCCTTATTGGTCCAAAGAGCCAGCTCCTTGAATTCCTCCTAAGAAAACTTAGAAAAGGAAGATGAAGCTGCACTTGCAGTTGTATCTTCATACTATTTTTCCAACATAACTACCTTCTATACCAAAGTAGCATTGGTAGTCTTTTCTCTCTATAACTCATCATGAAGAGCAACATTCCTTACTTATAATTCATCATACATGTCCTCATGTTGTCTTTTGACCTGTTCTAGTTGCTCCTTTAATATGACAATTTCTTCCTTTTACTTATTGAATTCCCTTTTCAGAGTATTGAGAGCATCAAAATTAGCACCTATAAAATCCCATAGGACAGAAGCATCGTCTATAGCATCCGCCTATGGGTCACCTCATCGTTGAGTCCACACAATTTCATTTGAAAGGGATGAATCCACATTACTCTGATCTCTACTCCTCTATTTCCCTCTTTTCACCACTGATTTATGAGATTTTCTATAATGATACTCTCCTAGAGATATTACAAAATATTCATTGAATTCATCTCTCATCTCATCAATGGGGGGTATGTCAACACCTATGGATATCAATGAGGAGGTCTGAGTCATAGTCTGAGAAGGCATGGGGATTGTAATATGTGAGGTGAGTGAATAGAAAGTACTAATCTGAGTAACAGTCACTTTAGGGGTTGAAGGATTATCTGAAACAAAAGTTTCAATGGATGAAACCTGCACAGTAGTAGCTCAAAGTGATGATGGTGAAAGTGCTGAGGCTTTCTCATGAAGAGGAGATGATACTGAACTAAAAGAAGGAATATGCAGTGGGAATTTAAAAATTGGAGCTATAGTGGATGATGGAATGGGAATTTGTAAAGAAACATATGTAATAGAATGGGGTAAACATGTGGCATCTTGATATAGATGAGACATCATAGGTGTCATGTCAGAACCAGTAGGTAAGGAAGATAAGGACAGGATTTCCGAAAGGAGTAAAGAAGAAGATAATGGGCAAGGTTGAGAAGAAGGTTTTGATTGTGGGAGAGCTGATGAGGACCTCTCATTGCTGCCATTAAACAAATTCGTAAACTCCTTTAAATCATTACCATTTCCAGCTTCCATAGTAACAAGAACAAGGGAAATACTTTCATCCTCCTCCTCTGAATTGGTCAAATATATAGTAGAAGCATGGATGGATGAAACTTGAATCTTCAAGTTTTTGAGTGGCTTCTCCTCAATCTAGGTTTGTTCAGAGTGGGATTTCTCAACAAAAGTAGTCACCTGAGTAGCTTCAGCTAGTTGAGAAGTTGTAATTTCTTGATTGTCCAATTCCAAATTCATCTTTCTTAGCTTCTACTTAATCTACTATGAAATATATAAATAGGCTTTAACCTACTGATCAACAGATGCCTATGGTATTTCTTCCATGGGAATTTTCCCTTTATCTGTGGATGAACTGGTTGCTATGGATGTGTCTTTGGCTACTTGAGCCTCCTTTGCTTCTCTGTATTTCACCATATTTTCTTGAATATCTAATTCCATTGCCCTATAGTGTCGAACCTTGTCCCTGATTTCCTTTTGATACAATAAGATTTGACTCTGTTCTTCTTTACTTTTAGCCTTGGCCAAAACCTTAGAGAAAGTATCAACCCCCTGATAGATGAAGTTATCTAGGACTTCTTCATGAGTGTACCCTGCTTTGAAGTGATTCTGCTTAAGTTGAAAATCAACAATCCCCTTAGGATAATGTTGTCTCTTACTGGAAAAGCTAGCTTAACTGACACTATGTGGTCATTGAGTTCTGACGCCCAGGTGGAGGTTGGTATGATCAAAATTCGAAGAGTTTCAGGAAACTTGGGCCAAACTTTCCTTTTGGGTGCTGCACACTTCTTATATATCCCCTCAGTGGCAGTCTGAAATCATATTTATTCAAGAACCAACCTGTCAGGCATGACCTTTGGTAGAATATGAGCAACATTGCTGCCATAGACCCTAATGTAGACAAATGAATCACCAACACACCAATCCCCCATTGTGGCTATAAGGGTTTTAGCTTCAAGGGAGAAAGCAGGATCTTCCTTGCTGAAAATTAGGGAATAGACTCGACCAAGGAAGCTCTCAAAAATGTCATAAAATTTGTTTACATAGTTGTTGGCCCACAACTTCGCATGATAAATGTGTATAGGCGGGGATGGTAGTACCCAGTTCCATCCCAAATTTGGATAACAGAACTCAGCGCAAAAGATGTCAATAATGTAGGAAAAGAAAAAGAAATTAGGTTTCTTCCTAGCAGTAGCTTTTTGAAATTCTTGTATGGATGTTTTGAGTTCCAAGGACAATATTGAGGCCCATGGGAGAGATTCTCCCATGGTTATAACATGATGGGAAATCGGAGCCCATTTTTCCTTGAAGTAAGAACATTTAGGGAGACCATAGAGCCTACACAACATTGCTATAAGCAGGGAATAGGGTTCCTTAACCCATTCAATAGGGTATAGGCCATCTTTCCTCTGAGAAAACTTACGTAGTTCAGTCATCAAAGACTTCAACATTTGATTAAAATTATACCTCGAATTAGCAGCTTTGACAAAATCGGCATTAAGGAGCTGCTTAAAAGGTTTGAGAGCATAAATTTTTACAAAAGTATCAGAACGAAAATTGGCAAGAAGCAATCCAGTACTATTATTAAAAGAACGGTCTTTTGTATTGGCATGATCAATAATCCATCTGACCGCGTCGTTGTAAGGGAGAATGACAGGTCTTGCAGTAATCATGTGGATGCTGAAATCCCTAATTCTCTCATAAATGGGTTGGCCATCCTGAAAGTATGAAAGATCATTGTTGTGAAAGATGGAATATATTCGAGACCAATAAAACTAGTATGTCTCACTAAATAGGCCATTGGTATCAGAGAAGACACCAAAATTTGGGTCTTTGGTTAGCATGTCTTTCTGCAGGGTTTTTGTATAGGGTAATTCAAGGCATTTTTGAGGTTGACATGTTTTGTTGGACTCATAAAACATAAACTAAAACTAATTTATATTGGAGCAATAGTAAGTAATTCAAAGTAGGAAAGGAAAATTGAAAACTAAGCTGTAACCAAAGCGAATAATGTCAAAGTTGCTTGGTAAAAAATGTCAAAGTAAATTTACGAAGCGTAGCAAATTATAGTGGTAAAAGTGGTAAAGAAATCGTGAACAAGACCAATATATATATATAATTTGTGGGAGACAATTAAGACTGTAGGATGAGGATAAGATCGATGGTCAAGAACAGACTTTGCGGGATGCGAGATTAAATCACAAAATTGAAATTTTATTAATCGTTATGTAACCTGTATTTTGCATTTGCAGGAGGCGAGATGTGGAATGGAAAAAAAAATAAGTTACAAACCTCTCCACAGCCCGCATTCTACAATTTATGGGATGCGGGTTATGGGCATACACAAACTGAGTGACATAACAAACGAGATCCTCCACCCCGCATTTTGTACTTAAGTGGGATGCGGGTTGAGGGTTGACCAAATAATATCATTAAAAAATTATTCCGCATCCTGCATTTCTCACTTGCAGGTTGCGGGATGAGATAATTCCAAATACATGAGTACAACTTCCCACATCCCTTAACTTGCAGGTTGTGCGGTGCAAGCTGCAAGATTGAAACAAATCCAAACAAAACTAGCTTTCCATAGCTTGAAAACACACAAATGAGCATGGATTTTGGAAGTTTTGGTCAAGTTAGAAGATTACAGAAACCAAGATAAGTAAAATAGAAGCCATGAAATGGATAAATACTTTCAGTCATTTACCCTTGTATGTGTAATTGGGCTCCCATTAATAAAATGACACGGGATCTGTTGTACTCACAACAAATGGCGACTGGCTGGAAGAACTAGTTATCTCTACAAAACAATAACCTTTTCCAATTAAATATGTCGGTAGATAAATGATCAACTTGAGATTATAGGAAGCGTCAATATAAGAGTGCAACCAATAAAGGATTATTAAAGTGATTAATGCATTCCCATCCATGGTCATTGTAAGGATAATGTGACTCTGATTCAGATGGCACGAAGGATAAGGATCACTTGGAGTAAGGCTGACATAGGCACACAGTTCAAGTTGAACCTGGGATCAGATCTTGACAATTTTGGATCTTCGCACATAGGCCATTAAAAACATCAACATTTTTTTTTGAAATAACAGTTTTTATTGACATAGGACTAGTACCCCATTCTATGGCGATCAGTTCCATTCAAAAACTTAACCTGGAAACTGAACAAGATGGCCCGGTAAGGAGACCTTTGGTCTTCTAGCGGTATGGCTAAAAGAAACTATCATGGCTTGGGAACCATATGATGATAATTTCAGTCCAAAATCGAGTCCATGATCATAGTAAGGCTGACATTGGATAAGACCCCCTCATCCTTATGTACACTAATTTTATTTTTGGGAACAATTAGGGTTTTATTCAGATATGAATTACAAGACACTACCATGGCTTGATGTCCATCTAATGGTAGCATTAATCACTGATGCTATGTAGATCATGAATGAGTCGACCTGTGATATGATCTATCATATTCTAGAAAACTAGAAGCCAACTCTCTAAGTTATATGGATAAAATTCCATTCCTCTAAGAACCTATGAACCTAATGAGTTGGCTCGTGATGAGACCCCTCATCTTGCAATTCACATGATACAATTATTTTTCACATGTAAATGGTTGAATTCCAAAAAGGAAAGACTAAACAGGTTATAAAGGTATGCTGCAGTGCTCTAATGAGACCTTAGACAAGGCGAACCTCTTCTTTCATGAACTTCATCACAAGAGTAAAGCAGATAGGATATACTGACGGGGTTGAGAGTGCATCAATATGAAACCCTACAATGATTGGTTGCCATTCATATATAATAGATTCTGATAGAAGTTAAGGGAGATGGAAATTGACAATTTGCTTGGATTAAGAGTATTGGATATTGAGAAACATTGATTGCCCTTCATTTCTGAAAATGTAGAGATTACCAAAATTCTACCAATATAAAGCAATCAAAAAGAATAATAAAAGAAAAATAACACACCAAACCTACATACAGGGTTGAAGAATATTTTCAAACAAAATACTTCTTAAGCAGAAAAACATTCATTGGATAGGTGTCAACGACTCCTTCCAGTGTTTGTAACCGAACAATACTAGGGCCAAACTTTTCTGTAACAATGAATGGTCCTAGCCAAAGGCATTGAAATTTAGTATACTCTTTGGTATCTTTGTGTTGCGTGTCCCATCTTAACACTAAATATCCCATTGAAAAGTCTCTATCAAAGGAGGAATTCTTGTCAAACCATTTTTTTACCAACTGTTGATGTTGGTAGAATTTGTTCGTGGACTTTTCTCTATCCTCCTCTAGCTTGAGAAGAGAATCAATCCTCTATTGTAATGGAGAAGAATCATTCTCTTGAATGGATTGGTCCAACTGCAATGAAGTGATGGTGAGATTAGCTAGTAGGACTGCTTCCTTGCCATAAACTAGGCAATAAGGGGAGTTACCAATGGCTACCTTTGGAGTGATTCGATCTACCCAAAGAGAATTATAGAGTTGGGTATGCCAATTTTTTTGATGTGAAGCCACTGTAGTTTTCAAGATTTTTATCAAGTTTTTGTTAGAATATTCTTCAAGTCCATTTCCCTGAGGATAGTAGTTGGTAGAAAATTTAAGCCTGATCCCCTTCTCAAGGGAATAGATAGTCAGGTCAATGGATTGGAAGTATGATGCATTGTCAAAAACAAGATACGCAGGGGTGCCAAACCTGGTGATTATCTAGTTTTCAAGAAAGTTAATTACCTGGTTTGTGTTACACAGTCTTAGAGGGACTGGTTCAACCCACCTGGTGAAATAATTAGTGGCTTTAAAAATCTATTTGTGCTGTAAAGAATATACAAGTTTGATAGGTCTGACTAAATCCAATCCCCACTACTGAAAAGGGAATTGGAGTGCTACTGGCTACAAAGGGAAGGCGGTTTTGTTGACCTTGCCAGCATACTTCTGGCAAGGTTCACATCTTCTGACATATCCATGAGCATCTCTGAATTGGGTAGGCCAATAGTATCCTGCACAGATGATTTTGTGAGCCATGCATCACCTGAGAAATTTCCACCTGTAGGTCCTGCATGAAGTTGAAAGAGGAACTCGTCAGTCTGGTCCTTTTCAAGGAATCCAAGAAAAAATCCATCATAATTCTTTCTAAATAGAACATTATCAATAAATTGATAAGGGGATGGTTTCAGCCTCAATTCTCTATGTTTCTTAGGATCAAGGGTTTCCGAAGCAAACCCATTATGAAGAAATAACTTGATGTGATCATACCATTCAAATGTTGTTGTTTCGATTGCATTAAAAAAACCTATAAGTGTATCCTCTTCCTATTCACAATCGACATGCTGATCTTCATGATCATTTGACTGGGCCATGAGTTGACACAACCCTTGTCCCCTAACTATCTTCGTAGGTTTGATCTCCAGATCATATTCTTGTAGGGCCATCATCCAGTGAGCTTTTTTTCTCCCCAACTCATTTTGGACGAGGACATTGCGAACGGCCGCATACAAGACAATCATTTTAGTCCTTGACTTCAAAAGATAAGGCCTGTAATGTTTTACTGATTTATATACCATGTAGGCCTGTTTTTCAGCTTGGGAATAATTGAGTTCATCTCCTTTGAATCTCGAACCTCATGAAAGAAATGGGGATATCAACTTTCTCATGATTTTTCTATGTTAGTACAGTTGCATACGAAAAGTCAGTAGTAAAAGTATAAAGGATGAAATATTTACTGAAATCGGGAGACATAAGAGCAGGTTCTTCTGCTATAGCTCTCCTGATTTTGGTAAATGCATTCTTCTGTTCATCGGACCACTTCAATGGTACATCCTTTTTAACTAAAAATCACAGGGGTTTAATGACTTGAGCAAAATTCGAAACAAATCTACAGACAAAATTAATCTTACCCAAGAATGACAACATTGCCTTTTGAGAGTTAGGGGGGTCGATATTGGAGATTGCTTCAATGCAATTTTGATCAATGATCATACCTTCCTTCGAGACGATGAAGCCTAGCAACTTACCTTCCATCACAACGAAGATGGACTTCTTAAGATTGAGGGAAATCCCAAATTTGCTGCATCTTTTGAATACCTGTTTCAAAGTAGATAAATGATCTTGTCATTTTTTAGAGTGAATGGTTACATCATCTAAGTATACAACGACATAATTATGGATTAAGCCCCTAAAAGTTATGTCCATAGCTCTCTGGATCGGGGCTCCTATTTTTATTAGCCCAAACAAAATTCATCTATATGTGAATGTTCCCCAAGGAGTTCAGAAGGATTTTTTTAGTTGATCATCGGGGGCAACCAGGATTGGGTTGTAACCTGAAAAACCATCTAACAACGAGAACATCTCAGATCCAACTACTTTCTACAAAATTTGATCCATTAGAGGAATAGGCTAATTGTCTTTTTCAGAGTCCCGGTTCAGGTTTCTGAAATCTATGCAGAGTCTTATTTCCCAATTCTTCTTCCAAACATGTACTAAGTTAATGATCCACTCCATGTGTCTGACAGGACATATGATCCTGGCTGAGAGTAGCTTATCAAGTTATTTCTTGACAGAAGGATCTGAATTGGGGTGCATTTTTCTCAGTTTCTATTGATATGGTCTTACCTCAGGTTTCCTCGAGATGTTATGGTGCATGACATTAGTGTTGAAATTCCTGAGTTTATTGTATGTCCAAGAAAACACGTATTTAAATTCCCTGCACAGTTTAATAAAAATCCTTCTCTTATCAAGGGAACAATGAATTCCAAGATTAATAAAGCAAGGTTCTTGCTATATTCCTAGATTAATAGGTTAGTAATTCAAGGTTGAGCTCTGGGTCTTACAGTTGATGGTCTATCTAAATTTATCTTGTAAGTCGTAAAACTTCTCTAAACTGATGACATACTTGGGGATGATATTGGAAGGGTCAGATAGAGACTTTTCATGATCAGATTTGTCAATAGCCATACCTTCGAAAGTGTTTTGGGATGAAAGGAAGTCTAGTATTTTTTGGTAATCATCGAACACTTTCCAATTAGTGACATTGTCTTGTATAGAAGCTCTATACATCAATTCAATAGAGAAATTTTGTGGAGACAAACCTTCAGGTGGGATTATTTTAGATGCATTATTGGGGTGATTCCATGAAGATGGGTAACACTTTTTGGCCAAATTTGGCGATGAAAACCTGATTTTTTACTCATGTGCTAGATAGAAGCCCTCAAAACGCATATATGCCATGTGAATTTTGACTTGCAGTAAGAAACCAAATTGTAGGATATTATGTTGGCTTCATAGTGATATTTTTTTAAAAATATTCCAATGTCATTTAATGTGTGAATTTTTGCATTTAATGAACTGTGTGACCTTAAAAATTTGAAGAAGCTAATAAGTGGCTCGTGTCCACGTAGAGTAATTTAATCTTGCATTAATAATTTTAAAAAAATAAATATATGAGCATGATCTACATAAAATGCAGTGTTATGTGCATATTTTTTTGTTAATTTTTTTTGCATTATACAATTATTTATTATTTTTCAAAAGTAACCACATTCGATTTCAGCATCGTTTTAAACACATATTTGTCCACGTAAAGGAATTTTTTCTATTTTTTCAAAAATTGAAAAACCAAAGATACCCTTTTGAAGAGGACATGTCAATATGTGATGTGAGAATTTTTAAGAATTTTTTGGCTGTGTATTTTTAACTTTGCGGATTTTTCTTTGAGCTACTTCAAAGTTGCAGTGTGGTTTTCTAAGTATAAGTTTTAGAAGTAATTAAAAAATAAATATCATATGAATGCCAAAATGCGTGTATGATACGTCAATGGATAGAATATTTGTTGGTGAATCTATTGGTATCAACTCTACTCAGTTATGTGCTAGGAATGGCAGGGTTTACACCTCTGCAAGGGACAGGAAATTTTCCATTTGTTTGAATGTGGGCTAAGACTGTTTTTTTAAGCCCTCGACCGAGGTATAAACCTTGACCGAGGTATTTAAATACCTCGGTCGAGGTATTAACAGGACCTCGGTCGAGGGTTTGTACATCCCTAGACCGAGGGTTTAACAAACCCTCGGTCGAGGTCTTGTTAATACCTCGACCGGGGTATTAGCTCGATCGAGGTCTTGTTAATAGCTCGTTCGAGGTCCTATTCTATTTAAAGATAGCAGCCCTAAGCCAAAAGCGTACACGGTCATTACATTTGTTGAGAGTTGGTGTTTGAAATGAAAGAAAGATTCAATTATCTTTATTTATAGAATGGGTCTTGGAGTCATAGGAATCATAGATATGATTGATCAAATCTATGACTTCTATGACTCATATGACTCCTCGGCCCATATCTACAGATCTATAAATTGATATAATCGAAGGAAATGAT